>CM052150.1:14007-42360 GCA_028455555.1 Augochlorella aurata
GTATCTGCGTGCGTTAGTTTGTTAAGAATCGTTGTTGTAAGAAAGGGAGCCATAGCGAATACCGGCTTCGTTCTGACTCCCTTTCGGGTCTCCAGTCACAGCAACCTCCACGTGGTGAGACTCGGGCAATCGATGTAATTTTCCATTTCCAATCAGTTTTAAATCGAAAGAAACCTCCTTCGTTTTATAACTAATTCGAAATGGATAATTACATCGAGCTAATGGCTGTGAAGTAGTATTAGGGTAAAGTGGATTTTTTCAAATAGAGTTCTCGCAAATACGTTTCCGAGAACCCTGTGAGGTAACAGGTTCTATTATTTGAAGCTTCTTTAAAAATCGTATTTCGCGCCGCGTGCCTCCGAAGGCGCCGCGAACCAAATGGATACGAGAAAAGAGTAAGACCGCGAGCACGGTAGAGCGAGACAGCAGTAGAGCAAGCTACATCGTTGGTCGGTGCGACTCGTTCCACATGCTCTTTTGCTCGCTCGCTGTTTTCCCTCTGTTTCCTTGGACTGTCTCGACAGCAGTAAACTGATTCTCAAACTGCTAATGAAATTACCGACAGTCGACTTTGGCTGACAGTTTGGGCGTTTCGCGACTGCACCAATTGGCGCTGCACGGGCCTCGAACCAAGCTTCCTGTTTTTCTCCACGAGAGGCGCTACAGCCACTCACGCGGGTTACGATGCAGGGCCGCTTAAAAACATTGATTATGGCGTAATTAAGCAACTAAAAGGTAAATCGAGTGAAATTATGTCATAAATAATATTTCAGATATGTAAATGGTAGTTTAAATAACTTGTTTAATTGTTGCAATAAGAGTACCAACAAACAATACATGTGAGAATAAGCAATCATCTGCAATCGGTATAAATTGTGTAGACATCGATAACGTAGATTTCAAATCTGTGTGTTGAAATGTTGATCGACGAGGTTATGCAGCAACTCATTTTATTTCCACTCTCCACTAGTAAAATTTCAATTAGGGTAGATGTTTATCGATCAACACGTCGGATTCAGGGAGAGATTTCGATTTATGTATAAAACATTTCCTTTTTTCTATACGTTTTCAATCCGGGCAGACGAAAATTCAGACATCTCTTCCAGCATCACTGTTCGGGCCACGCGCCCTGTCCGTTCAGCTGATTCAATTCTCTAATCGCGTGCACGATTTTATTAGTAAATCAAATGCGATTGAGCAAGCTAATTGGAAGATCGCAAAATAGAGGCTAGCACATTTTTAGGGATACATACTTGGCGTTACGCCACGTATTATTGATTTTTCGAAGGGCTTCGTCGTCGAGACTCATCTCGATTAGATTGATTACCCAGCGATGATCGCGCTTAAACTCGTGTTTACACGGCAATATCCGACCGGCGACGATAAGCGTTCTGGAATTATGGCTAATACGATTACCCCCGGCTCGCGATTCGTTTAATTTTCCTGTCGTTGCATAGGAACCGCCTTGCCGATGCACACTTTGGAAAGATTCGAACGTTCCTTGGCACATCCTTTGCTAAATTGCTCTTTATTATTAACATTAGTTTTCCAAATTGGCCAAATTCGCGAATTGTATTCTCGCTAAAATTGACTGTGTTGTCGTTTAAAAAAGAAAACAAGAAAACAAGAAAACAAGAAAAAACTGCACTTTTCAATTTTTATTCACTTTATCGTTTATTAGGAAATATTGTAGAAAGCGATGCGCGGTAACGCGCAGAATAGCGATCGCCAACAAGTTGCGCTCGAATGGGAACGAGACGATCGATTCTATTGCAACAAACTAAAGAAAACATTAATTTTGAATTCGGTGTCGCAACGAATGAATAATAAATCATGGAAAAAGTAATCTTTGGACGATGGCCGCTTCTTGCGCTGCTTGCGTAGATTCTCGGCGAACTGCGCGTACAGATTGCAACGATTTCCATTGACTCGCAATGTTGCTGCAAATACAATATTCAAACGTCAATGTTAATCGGAATCTACTTTCAAGGCGACGCCGCATAATAACGAACGTCTGGAACGCAAAAAATAGTCATTCTACGCGGCGATTATCGATCTAAATTCGTAGTTTATGAAGTGTGAAGAATCTGGTCCGCAAGATTCCGCGATCAATTTTATAATTTCCTTTAGTTATTTCATTCGAAATATTCGAAACCGGTAATTTTCGTCGAATCATAAATATTTAGCGAACGATGCTGAAAGGAACGGGGTCTATTTACTTGTCGTAACTTGCCAACGGTTTATTTCATAATTTAATCAATTATTCCATCTATCGCGCAATGCGCGAGTAGCAATTTTTCGAAAATAAAGCAGGTGAAACAGGCAGAATTTGTCGTTGATCGATATCCGCGGTAACGCGTAACTGCCTTTTCAATTACGATGCAGGTGTTTCATAGGATTTGAAGCACGAAATAACGTTTGTCCGATGGTCGTGTTCGAAGAAGAACATTTGGACAGAGAGCAGAACCAAATAACATGGTTAAACGCGTTCGTTTCTACTTCGTTCGACGTTCGTCGTTCGTCGTTCGTCGTTCGTCGTTCGTCGTACACCGTTTGTCGTTCGTAACTCCCTTGATAGGAAATCTTTGCATCGCTATGAAACGTTTGCTCCAACGTGCTCGGAAACAAGTTAATTGTTCGCTCTGATACCGTCCGAATATGCGGTCGCGTAAAGGTTAAAGAAAAATTGAAACAGCAGCTATTTGAATTGCACCAAGCTTTCTCAATATATTCGATGAACGCGCGCGATATCGATTGGTTCTAAAATTTGCTACCTATTCGTCTAGGATACGGCTAATAATTTGTTAATGCCACGGACGAGGTATAATAATAGAGCTGACAACCAATATATTTTCGTGGCCCAACATTCTGGGCCGCTAATGTCCCACGACCATTGTTGCAGCACCTGAAGCGTTATCAGCTAACAAAATCGAGCTAACAAATGTTTACACTTGGCATTTAATAGAACAGCATATAGCAAAAATATTCAAACTCCGACTAATCTTGTCGCAATAACGAGTAGAGTTGCAAACAATAAATTCGTCGTTCTGTAATAGTTGTTGGAATCAGACTTCGTATCAGGGATTAATAACATAAATTAATTTGAAATCTTGGCAAGGAAACGATCGTATCTATTAAAGCGACAAGGCGTAATCGTATTATATTCCATTGCGTTATAAATAATACTTTTCTCAATTACACGCTTCTTTTGTGGAAAAAATCTGTCCACGGGTCTGTAACAAATGAAAGAAAGTCCGAGGAAGGACCGAGGAAGGACCGAGGAAGGCGAAAGAAAGTGCAAGGATAAGCATGCCGAGAGGAAAGTGAAAGGCGGCGTTACGTTCTAGGTTTACTAGTGAATTTATCAGGGAAGATTAAAGCCTGTGTTAACAAGAAGAAAATGAACGTGAAACATTGCAAACGTCTGCAACTAAAAGCATCGATAAACATTTACAAAAGGAGCAACCTGGAAGAAAGTCAAACAAGAATAACTAGTTTCAACTTGCCGCTGGGATACTCTTCTGTTAATGTCTGGAAATCATTTAATGCCAGTTGTTTTAGTAGTTGATTTCCAAACATGTTTCACCTTTTCAGCGTTTAAAACCATTTCGAAGCGTTACCCGCGCAAACTATATCACGTCCAAGAACTTGTATACAGATCCTCCGAAGAATTCTACGAAATTTCAATATTTGAAACAAGCTAAGATATTGCGACTCGGCAGCGAAAAATATACTATATGAGAACTTTATTGGGGTCACGAGAGACTCCGATATAGCCTCGCAGACTCAAACCCGCTAACTTTCCGGGAAGACGTGCTCGCTTTCCGGTAGGGTTTATAGAATGCTGACGACCGCCGTTAAATAAACAGATCCGCGGCTGTGTAACGCGGAATCCGGCAGAACTTTTCCACTCGCCTAGCATCGCTTCCCAGCTGAAACTCGAGAAAAATTCGATAACCGAGCGAGATCGACGCGACTCGACTCCCGGCACCAGCGAGAGCGTCGGCTGAATTTCATCCCCGAGATATCGCAGGACAAGTCAAGCGGGTCCGGCTGCCGTGAGAATACGCGCGGGGTTCTACGTTCGTTATTAGGGTCGTCGTCGGCCGTGCCGAATGTAAACAGAAGTGAACTTGGCAGTGTCGATAATATTTCCGAGAGTGAGGGTCGTCGTGGTTCAAATGGCGGCGACGGCGACGGCGACGGCGACAGCGAAGGCGGCGGTGGCGGCGGCGGCGGCGGAGAGAAAGTACAATCGCGGCCGTCGAGAAAAAAAAGAGCACGACCGTCGAACCAGGCCGAGCTAACTAGGGGGGAAAATGGAAAGAGAAGTAATAATAAAAATGAACGGAACGAGCAGGAGGAATCGTCACTGGACGAGGCTTAGATGGGGGTCGGAAAGAAGAGGGAACGCGGGAGACGAAGAAAAAGAACGGAGGCTTCGCGGCAGCTATCATAAACGGTTAAACAGCTCCAACTGATTTACGAGCGACGCGACCGTCTTTGCAGCCCGCGCGTCGAATTAATCCCGTCGGTCACTCCACTCTCGCTGTCCCCTTTCTCCTTTTTCCTTTTTCCTTTTTCCTTCGATTCGGCCCGCCTGTGTCTTGCGGCATTGCTTTCTTCGAACGCGCGCCACTGTTACCCTCCCGCGCGCTCGGAATTACTCCGTTTTACACTCTTTGAACGGACGACACAATCATTTATCCGGATTCGAAAATTAAACGTTACACCGATCGGCGATAGATCGTACCAGTTCGCTCGTCTAACGACTTTCGCGAACAAGGTACCCGGTCACCAGGGTCGCGACAGACTTCGAATAGAACGGCCGAAGAAAGCATCGACATCAATTTAGATTCTCTCAGCAAGTATTATCAAATATTAGAAACATTCGAGATGAAAGTTTTATTGAAAAATAAAATAGAAATGCGATGCTGGTGCCACGAATTTGACGATTTTTAATTTTGCAGCGCCGTGTGAAGCGAGTTGCGAGTTGCGCGATCGTAGGAGAAAATTTCGTTTGACGCGTTTTGAGGAGAGAACAAAGAAGGTAACGACCCGTGGGAACAAGAACAGGTGAGGGTCATCCCTACGACGGATATCGGAGAACCTCCCATTCAAGATTTCAAAGAACCGTTTTCTTGAACCTGCTGACTAGGCTCTCGAACCTTCCTAGATACTCCTTTTATCAGTTTCATCGACACTGAGGCGAAACGACGATCCTCGAAGCAATTTTACCGAAAATTTCGATTCATCGAATGGTAAGTACTGCGTCACCGACGATCATTCTTATTAACCTTCGACGCTCGAGGCTACTTTCTTTAGCCTTCTCTTCAACTTCTTTTCCTTTTTACTCGACGCGTGCTTAAATGTCATAGAAACGCTTGCACAGAAACGCTTACTCGTCCCGCGCTGAAATTTTTTAGCGAGTTATTAGATAGAGAAAATTAATTCTGGATTGGTATATCGTTTCCGCATTCGGTCGAACATCGAAATAAGGATCGCTGAAGATCCGACCAAGTAATACATGATCGTTACTTGTATAAATTAATATAAAACGGTTGCTTCGAGTGCCTCCCTTTACATCTAGCGTCGACGTTGCAAAACCTGTTTCGCGTTACGGCATAGTAAGTTCGAACGGCGCGGCGGTGTCGAGACGCGAAGGGTGGTTCTAGTCCATTTGAATGAACTAGGCGGCCAAGGAGCTAATCGGAGTCGCTCTATACGCGGTGAAAGGCTTTAATTCGAAAGCGACGCGGTGCTCCGGAATAAACATGTTCATAAGCGATAGGGATCGCGAACATTGCAACAATGTTCCGAGCCACGCCGTAGCAGAGAGATCTCCTCGCGCTCGCAGAAGCAACCGCTTCGCTCGACGGTCGATCGGTGTCAAGGTTTATTAACACCGATCTTTCGCGTTGCAGCGAACACAGCTTCGCGGTTCACCGATCGTTCGACCGTTCGAGCACGTTTATTAATAACAGTCCGACAAGGGCCACCTGCCTCGACGCGATAAGTCCATCGAAGTTCGATTTATAATTAGAAGCGTTGTCGTCGGTGCGACGTTTTCGCGCCCGGCGATCGGCTCCTCCGATACACGGTCGTGCTACGATTACGTGATAATTTCACGCTAGAACGTTGATCGACTCGATCAACTTTTGCCTCGGTAGACACTGGTAAAACGGCCGCGACAGAGGCCCGGTCGCGAGAGACGGATATAAAACACGCCGGTGGCGCCCGCTTCTGCGAACAAATAAAACGCGCACAATGTTGCCTCGCTCTGGGAATAGTTGAACCGTAGATACGATCGACGCCGATCGCCGACAATGCCGGATTAATTTCTCCGCGACGATCGACGTCGCAATTGCAGAATACATAATCCGAACGTTAGGCTGCCAGCGACTCGGACCGATAGATCGTCGTTGCTCGATTTTCTCGTCGGCACCACACGCTGGTATTTTCAATCCGATATTATTCTCGTAGATTTTCAAGCATCAGCGAAACGATATTTTCAGGATGTTCGTTTAGCCAAGATTTTCTTCTGGCATCGTTAAACTCCGCGGAAAAGTCGAGGAAGCGTACACTAGAAATTACCCGCCTAATTTATTCTAGAAATTACCTCGGCAAATAGCGTGGACAAAAATCGGGCCACGCTGTGGCAAAACGCGTTCGATCTTGCTTCGCCGCGATAGAATTTTCAAATCACTGAACGCGAGCCATGCGCGGGAACAATTGGTTCGCGTGGGGCGACGTCGACGCTCCGCGCTCCACGTCCGAGACACTTTGGAGAACTTGCGGAGAAAAGGGTTCGCGATATGGGAAAAAAAGACTTGTTCCGTTAGCAAAGGAGCAAAATGGTAATTCGTGTCCCGGCAGCTTATTAAACCCGTTACACGATTTTCGCAGGCGTTTTGCTCCGATGTAGCAAACGTGCAATAACGATTTCACGAAGCAGCCTGCGAGAAAGTGACTTAAGGAGGCGGCGGAGAGATAAGGTACAGCGAAACAAGTGCGATAAGCCGAAACGAGATAGCGCCGTCGCAGCCAGCCGACGATATCTCAAAGTCAATGTCCTATGAAGGACTGCTGCTAACGCTCGGCCACCGTACGTACGGTTTTCTGATTACGGCCGCGTCGCGGCCCAAGACTGCGCTCTCGCTGTCCTCGTCGCTGCCGCCGCATGCCCGGCCGGTCCTCCGTCCTCGTCCCCCGTCCTCGTCCCCCGTCCTCGTCCCCCGGGAGACTTCGATGCCTAAACGCGAGCCCTTTTACCCCGACTATTTTCGTACATTCTTATTTAACCTCTCGTCCGCGAGCAGCTTGCTTCTTTTAGTTTTGTGAAAAGAACCTCCGATCTCCCGCTTTTTCACCGGCTCCGCCGCCGCGCCGCCGCGCCGCCCCCGTGTCCCTTTGAAACTATATAACCTCGCACCTCGGTGCGGCGACGACCGTGCTATCCGCACAACCTGCTGCAAACTCGTCGCACCGTTGCTGCTTGTGCAATATTTTCAGTTTTCTGGACCAACGGAAAGGAAATTTTTTCCAAGGAAAAAACTCAGTCGGAAGCTTGTAGGTAGACCCCGCGCGGATTTGATGCATTTAGAACAGGAATAAACAAAATTTGAAAATTATATAGCATTAACGACGACTCGTTGGGACGATTAAGGAAAGATACAAACGACTACGTAGTTTCTACACCGCGGCACCCAGCGGACTAAAATTTTCGTTTCTTCAAATACATGACAAACTATTTTTCTATAATTTACGAGTGAAATTACCGTTTCATCCATAATTTATTAGAAAGGTACACGCGATTCCATTTACGCGATCCGCTCCGTACACAGCTTATTTACCGAGACTCGACCGAAAAGAATGGAATATCACAGCATCCGCTGGTTCAATGACAAACGCGAATCTTGGCGTATACCGCTCTTATCCTACTTTCTGATTTACAAACTTTTTCTTCGAGCCAGAAAAAGAACAAACACCCACGCGGCCAACGATAATTCGTTATTCGAGAATGTCCGTAATCTTGTGCTCCCTCGATTTCGTCGGATCGAAGCGGCGAACAAACGGGAATTAATAAAATGCAAATTCAAACATAAAACGTGCGGTTGGGTCTGGGACGAAAGTAAGTAAATTTGTCCCGAATACGCGTTCCGTCGTTTCAGTATTCAACAAGTATACAGTTGGCCGTCGTCGCGCAGAGAATATTTTCATTGCGCAAACATAGCTTTCGGTAGATTCAGCGCCCTGGTTACATTAACGCAAAGCTTGGCTACGATAAAACACATGGCGATATCTAGAGGCGCGATAAGAACGTCGAAATCTGACTCTGACCTTAAACTTCAGGCGACGACGCCTGGAATCTCGAAATAATCGTCGTCGCTCAGATTTTTCTGTCGTTGGTTACGCGACGCGCCACAAACCTGGGAGGTCTTCTATTATTAATTTCTCTTTCCTTTTTCTCGAAAAGTTCTCCTTTTCCGAAAAGGCTGTGCTCGTTAGGCACGACTCGGCACACACACACACACACACACCCCTGTGTATTCGGAGCGTGTCAGAATTGCAAAAGTTTGTCTACGGCGTAGATTAATTACACTTTGCGGACCATGCGGTTCGATTTTGATTTTTGCGAAGCCAGAAGCGGATGAAATAAAAGGATACCCGACCCCGCCTTTTCTTTGAAACGATTTCAAGTCTAAACACTGTATCCGCAAACGGTATATTGCTACAGAGAATAATCGGAGCGGCAGCGTTGCGTGCATTTTAATTTTGTTAAAATTTCAATTTTAGCAATAACCTACCGCTTTTTGATTTTGAACGCGAACGAAACTATAGCTAGTCAAATGTTTCACGTAATTGTGCGAACGCTGTGCGAATCGGATGAAAATACATGGGTCCGAAGTTTCGGTGTATCAAAGTTTCGGGGAAGAACAATCATTATTTTCGGCTCCCGAGATAAATCTGTTTTAGTATTTCGATGGGAAAATGACCGAACAGACGCGAAAATAACACTGCAGAAGTTGGAACACTTTCTCTCGTACGCACGGCGAGTCTCCGATATTTCGTTTCTTTCTACTTGGAGACTTTCACGTGGACAGGAATCAACATTGAATAGAAAAGTTTTGCAAACGGCAGCTGTCCCTAATATTCCAGATATTTTAAATCCCCTTTTACAACGCTATTGGACAAAAAGAACAGATTTATTTTTATATTCAGAATGAATGCCGGGAATATCGATGTATTTTTAAATTTCCGTTGTCACATTTTTAATACCGTAATTTCTAATAGTTCCGTTCAACTTTTTACGCGTTTTGTGCACCGTCTGAAAATATATTCAGAATTGTGACGGCTATTCGTACGAAGCCGATTAATAAAGCGTTCTCATTTAACATAGAATTATGTCATTGTCAATTTTATTCTTCGCCCCGACTGGCTTACGATCGAGTAGTATCGTCTTTTCAGTAAACGCCTTCGACTATTAACAACGATACGGCGTACGATACGAGACCGCGTTCAGCAATTACCGTCATTATAGAGCAAATATAGTTGCGTAGTATTGAGTAGGAATACAATCGGGGAGATAATACTTTCTTAGTCTATAAATAATTTCAACGATGTTTTCAAGTCCGATCGCGTGAAATTCTTCAGAATTTCTAAATCGTTTGTAGTCGTTGAATACGTTTTCGCACGTTTTACAGTTACCGCAAATCTATTTTGCATTGTTATATTGATTTAGTACTTTACGTACTCTTTATTTTATATTTATAAATGTTACTGATCCGTTGAAATCGAAATGTTTCCAACAACGTAGACATTCGTGACAACAAAGTTCGTGAAAAGATTGTAGAACGGTTGCAATTTCTGGTAGAAATTTACGTTAGAAATTTGCGAACAAAAGGTAAAAGATAAAAGATAAAAGATAAATAGCCCCTGTGGACGGATAGACACACGATAGACGTATGTCTTCGTCGGCTTTCGAGCGAACGGTCCCAGCTGTTCAAGGTCAAATTTTCACTGTCGAGCGTCCTCGATAGATTAGCTCTCGTTAGGTCCCGTTATCGGCGCCGAACTCTCTCGATAGAGGTTTGCTCGTGACATTGGTAGCTCTCGGCCGTAAGTTTCCTAAGCGGCCGATATCGCGTCGTTTCGATCGGAGATCGTAGATTAGATGGACGAAATACAGTCGACGAAAAAGTCAACGGCCCCGTTATTTATTCGATCGACGGAGCGTCGCCGGGACCGTCGAGACGAGAAACGGCCAGGGCCAATTAATCGTCGAACCGAGAAATCTCTCTCGATCTACTCGCCGAGTTACTGACCGTTCGGTACGGCTTTTTAAAAAGTACAACAATCTTTAATATTCGTTCGTCCGCGTCAGTTCCTTTTTCAAATAGATCGGTATTTTACGCAACGATAAAACGATCTTGGAAACATTTATACCATTGCTCGAAATATTGATTTTTCTTTACCAGATAGCACATTACGATAAATTGTAGAACAGAGGAATAATATAAACACACGATTTTCTAACACGCTTATCCTTCCATCTGATCGCGAGAACGATTTCCTTCGCGCAAAAACCACACAGAGGCGAGATTACATTTATTTCGTTACGGAGGCATCGTATTTACTTAATTAGTTTCGCGATTCTCAAACGATAAACCATCAAAAAGGAATTTGCACGGTTTGCTGAAAAATTCACACAGGAAAGAAAATTTTCTAATTAGCTCTTTCACCTCGCAAACTTTGACTATGCATTAAATTATAGATTTATTCTCTTTAACCATTTTCCACGCTAATTCAGTCATCGTTTGGATCGCTAAAATCGCTTTCGTATCCCTAATCCCTGATCGAACGTGATCCACGACTTAATCAAGGAAACACAAACGTATCGTGTTTCATTTCTATAGTAGTTACGTTATTAAAACCATTTATCTTATTGCAACATAATCGAGATATAAATGGCAATTCCAACCTACTTTTGTTTGTCGCAGAAGCTACGAAACTAATTAAACGATACGTACACGCCACAGCCTTGAACAAGCAGAGTTCGAATTACAATTGGTTTTTCGGTGAAATTAAAGCGGTGGTCGCGGCAGCGGCGGCTACCACCGCGATACTACCGTCCGCCTGGAAAGCAAAAAGCCAAAGAAATTTCAGTTTCGAATCTAGCGCTTCCCGCCCAGCCAGAGGAGTCGCGCCGGCCAGCACAGGAAACAAATAAAACCGGGTTACGAGAGGTCAACTAATTCCTCGAACGTTATCGGTAAGTCAGCCGGTCGTCTCATCGACGAGCGTGACCCATTCCGCGGCCACCTCGTCGGCAAGTCCAAGATCCCACCCCCGATTTCCACGCGCACCGAATCTGACCCTGGATCGTATCCCATTACCACCGGAATCGGTCATCACTGACCCTCCTCTCTCCTCGTTGGTGCGCGCTCGCTCGCTCCTGCCGACCGACCGAGCGACCGACCGAGCGACCGACCGAGCGACCGACCGAGCGACCGAACGAGCGACCGACCGACCGACCGGCTGGTCGGCCGGCCGCAATACGCGTCCATCTCCTCGAAGCGGTTCGGGGAAGGGAGCGTTCGGATTAGAAGTGGAATCAGGAAGAGAGAGCGTTGCACTGCTCGAGAGGGTACACTGTACCAGTGAACCCGGTGTATGCTGTTGACGGAGCGGAGGCGAGCGTCCCCACCCCTTGATTAGACGGTAAAGGATCGCGCGGAGAGGGGTGGGAAATGTGCGCGAGACAGAGAGGGGGCGAAGGAAGGGGTGGCAAGCATCGTGGGGAGAAAGAGACGGCCGCGAACGGCGAGAGGGGAACGAGGTGGAAAGAAAACGCGAACAGCGGTGCTTTCCACCCCTTCGCCTCGCTTTCCAGGCTCCCTTCCCCATCACCGCCCCTCCTCTCTCTCTCTCTCTCCCCACCACGGCGGTCGGCCGATCCGCGGATCGAGGGGTAAGCAACGTTTCTCCCCGTCGTGCGGCGGCCGTCTCCCACCGCGCGGCTTCCCCTCCAACCCCTCTGGAGCACCCCTCCAGCGGTCGGAAACGCTTCGGACGAAACGCGGTTACGCTTCCAACCGCTTCGAACCGACGTCGTCGTCGTTCTCCGCTACGTCGACGGTGCCGGCTCGAGTGGTACGCGAGACGCGGCGGTGGGGCGAGCGCGGCCGCGTGGGGGATGCTCGGTGGAGTAGGGGCGTTCGTCCGTCTGGTGGGGGAGCGGGTGCGAGCCGGCGGTGGGGTGCAGGGGCTCTGGGTGGGGAATAAACGCGAGCGGAGGAGAGCTCGACGACGGCAAGGAGAGGTCATTGACCCGAGCAGCAGGCTGCCGGCTGCTAGAGAGCTACGTCGCTCGCGCGCTACCCTGGCCTCTCCTCGTCTGTTCCGCGTTTGTTCGTAACCTCGTGTGTGCTGTGCGCGCGAGAAAGAGACCCGTGCACCTCTATCTCCTCTCTCGGCGTGCTCGGTCTCTCCGTCGATCTCGTAAATCCCTCTCGTTCGCTCCCTCGATCGTTCACTGGGATCGTTCGTTTCCCTCTCCGTCCATCTTCTTCACCGTTCCTACGTCTTTCTTTCTCCGATCATCCGTCTTTCTCTTTCTCTCTGCCTCTCCGTTCCGTTCCGTGTCCCTATACCGCGTACCTTCTCTCGCCTCTGCTCGTCGCCGCGATTCCGGCAGGGCGCAACGCGAGAAACAGAGAGAAAGAGAGCAGATCGCGCGCACCGTGTTTCCCTACGACGACGTTGCGTTACAACGAGAGATCGCGGCGACTACGGAGAGAGCGCGTGTTCCGCGTTACGGCCGCACCGCACCGCACCGCACCGCGCCGCGCCGCGCCGAACCGATTTTGTTATTCTTTTACCTGGCCGGGTACCCGGTGCGAACCCGGCCGCGTGCACCGGTGAACCATCCGGCGAGAGGCCGCTCGGGAAGTGTGGCGCGTTCGCGATATTCTGCGATCGGCCGCCGGCTTTTCGTCGCGAGTTACACGCGAATAAGGAAAAGTCTCTCCCTCGTTAGTGCTTTACCGTCCGACCCCCGTCGCCGCGACGGTCTCTCTCGTTCTCCTTCTCTCTCTCTCTCTCTCTCTCTCTCTCTCTCCTCCACTCTCCGACTCTCCTCCGATTCTCTCTCGCTCGCTCGTTTTCCACAGCACGACCACCGTCGTCTTTCCGTCTCGCTCCCTCTGTCCCTGCTTCCGTCTTCATCGGCCGCTCCGGGCTCTCTCTCTCTCTCTCTCTCCCTCGTTCCTTCTCTCTCGCTCCCCGCGTGTCTTTTTCCCCGGCTTTTCTGACCGCGCGCGTCCGTTCCCTTCTCCACGAGGGAGGAGAGACGTCTGTCGCGCTTCGAGGCTCCACGCGTGCACGCGCGGAGAGTCGGCTTATCGCGGACGAGCGTGCCGAACCGTTTTCTACGGAGTGTCTGTCTCTACATCCTCCTACGTCGATCCTATGCCGTGGTGCGTCGTCCACGGTTAGGGACACGGTTACGGTGACGGTGTAACGGTGTTAACGGTGTTCCGATCGTTGTCGTTGTCGGTGACGGTTACGGTGACGGTGTTTACCATCGTGGAACAGTGCCGAAAGAAATTTCGTTCAAGAGTATCGCTGCGTCGAATCGAATCGAGTCGAGTCGCGTCGCCGTCGTCGTCGTCGTCGTCGTCGTCGTCGTCGTCGTCGTCGTTCGTTGTTACGTGGGGCAACGCGTAACGTGTAACGCTCGTACGTTCGCTCGACGATTGTTTTCGGTTCGTTCACCCTTCCGCGTTGAACGCGATTTGTCGTTCGGTCGTCTCGCACGTGAATTCGTCCGATGCTGGTTTCCATCTCGTGACGTTTCGCTGTGACAGCCGGCGACCAGCAAGGATTACTCGATACCGAGGCAGACGAAGAAGAAGACGAATAATAATAATAAGAAGAAGAAGCAGAAGAAACAGCAGCAGCGGCAGAAGGTGGTGTGACGGAGGAGCAGCAGCAGGAGGAGGAGGAGGAGGAGGAGCAAGGAAGACGAACGGAAAGAAGGAGCTGAAAGAGTAGGAGGAAGAAGAGACTCGCGAGTGCGACGACCGGGCCACAATAGTGCACACACGCCGCTTGTTGTTTCGTCGGCCGGTCGGTCGGTCGGTCGGTCGGTTTTTTCGGTGCGTGTTACCGTTTCGGACTGTACGGAGGACCGGAACGGGCCGACTACGCAGGATTACGAAATATAAAATTGAGTTGCGCGAGTGCGAGAGCCCCCTCCCCCCGTACCCAGTGTGTGCCGTTTCTCTACTGCTAATCCGTAACAGGCTCTATGTAATATATACCTACATACGCACGTATCTTAAATAGTCTTCTTCTTCTGTCCTGTGGTCGCGCGGAGATGATCGCGGGTGGAGGGTCCAGACCGAGAGGAACAGTGGAAGAATGATCAGTGAATCACCTGTGGCGATACGATCGCGATACACGCAGTAAAGAGAAAGATCGAAGGGTGAAAGAGAGAGAGAGAGAGAGAGAGAGAGGGGGGAGAAAGAGATCGTACAAGTAAACGGGAGAAACGGGGAAAGCATAGACTGCCGGCTCAAATACGTATACTCGAAAATAAGGCCGAAAGGAAAGATAAAGGAACAGGAAGAGAAATCTGTCGCATATATAGTGATCGGCCGGAGAGCGAGAGAGACTCCCGGATATATTCATCATGCATGCACACGCACACACGCATATTACATATAAATAGATGCATATATGACGTCCGTCGCGATACGAGTTCGTCGACGTTCTCCAGTTCCGATCTTCACCTCTCCGTGTCTTCTTTTTCATTCGATTTCTTTTCTATTCTTTTCATTCCTGCGATACAGCTTTCGTTTCGTCTCGTCTCGTCTCGTCTCATCTCGTCTCGTCTCGTCTCGTCCCGTCTCGTCTCGTCTCGTCTCGAATCGTCTCGTTCGGCTGCCCCCTCGACACCGTACCCGTGGCCGATCGCCGATTCGGACACGACGGCGGAGCCTCGTCACCGGATCGCGAGGGTATCCTCCGTGCTTTCGCGTTCACCGCGAGACGCGGCGGCTGCTTCTTCGTGTTTTCTTCCTCGCGGCACTCTCTCGGCCACTCTCTCTTTCGTTCGCGTTCCACGCGTCACTCGCTCTCGTTCGGCCGGCAACGCACACGCTTCTCGCCCGTCATCCGCTTCTATCGAAACGATCCTTCGTTATTCCCCCGTCGGCGTGCACGTGTTCGTACACACGCACCACCGTCCACGTTATCCACTCTGTATTTTCATTCTCTCTCTCGGCTCGCGCGCGCGCCTGTGTGCGTGTGCATGTTCTCTTGCCTCGTTCTCTTCCGCGCCGCGCCGCTCCGCTCCGCGCGCTACTGTCAGCGGTTGCGTGGCCGCGGGCCCGTTCCGAATTTCTCTCATTTCCCGTTAGTGCAATTACAGAATCGGACGATACGGAGCTCCTCCCTTAAATCCATCGGGTATCGTCTCGTCGAACGTGCTCGGATCCACGAAAATTAAGTATCGACACAGCCGTTTCAGCCAAAACCGTCGAACCCCTCGATTCCACGGTCACCGTTTCCTCTTTCCAAGCTGCTCGTGATCCGTGTGATTCGTACACACGTTGGACCGAGTGGGAGACAAGGAAAAACAGGGGTGGAGAGAGAGAGAGAGAGAGAGAGAGAGAGAGAGAGAGAGAGAGAGAGAGGGGGGGAAACGGAACCGTCTTCCCGGTTGGGGAAATCGACGAGTATCGCCAAGAGGATCTGTCGCGATGAACGCCGCCTCGAAATTGATAGGTGACGTCGCCGGCTCTTTCGCGGTCGAATCATCGTCGGTGCCGTCGCTCCGATCGATCGAAATCTCTCGGTTTACCCGCTGATTCGTGCACGCTGATCTCCACCGCGAAACCTGGAAACCATCGCGATCGTCTTCCGACTGGCGACGATCTATCGGGCCGTTACCGATACCAAACAAAGAGGATCTTATCCGATGACACGTGAACGGTGAATAGATTAGGGCCGCAGCAACTGGTTTCTCGCTGAATCTTTGATCGTGGAACTTGCTCTTCCCACTTCCGCGCGTCCGAGGCGTGCTCAAACTTTAAAGTCTCGCGTTCGCGGTCAATCGCCCAAGTTCGAGCACCTAGCCCGGTCATGGTCGACCGCGGTCGGCCAGCGACCACGCGGCCACGCGGTTCCCGCAGCTCGAAATTTTCCGCCGTTCTAAATCGAGAGGTCCGCCCGTTATTTTCGGAACTATCATATCGGGACCCGATTCCTAGATCGGGGCAATTCGCTTTCCCGTTGCAGAACGCGGACTAGGATTAGAACATGAAATAAAAGGCCGACGCTTCGCTTGTTTCGGTGGCACGCGAATCTTCGGAGATCTTTTCCGATCCCGTGTAACATCTTTTCGGCGAGGAGCGCGTGCAGGTACGCGCGTACGCGAAAGGACGCGCAGCACGCGTGCGTAATATTCGACACGCGCGTCACGACGGAGGCCGCTTCTGACCGACGCGGGTTATAAATAAAACGCGCGCCGTGGCCGCGCGGCACCGCGTTACGCTCGAGCCTCCTTCGTGCCGGTGGTGTAACGCAACGTGTCAATGAAAATAGAGACAGCATGTCTGGTCCCCGTGGAAACCCTGTCTTCGACGCTCGATCATCGTCCGCGAATCGACCCGCCGCGCCAATCCGGCATTCTTTCTATCGATTTCGGCTCTCCGGTTCGTTGAACCACGTATCCTATAGACGAGCAATCCAAATTTTAGAGGTTACTGCCGCCGCGGAGAGAATCCTCTTTCTCGCTTCAAAGAGGGATGCTTGCACCGATACAACCGGACCTTGGGAATATTTGCCCCTTGCAACGTTTCGGGGACCGATTTTTTAAATAGAAATCGTTGACGTTCTTTCAAACTTCTCCGCCGGCTGAATTTATCGAGAACATCGTCAACGAATCCGGTTAATTCGTTGCACTGTGATTTTGTAATTCGCCCGTAACGATTTTTTCGTTGTCGCTGAAAGATATTGTTGCAAATTGTCGTTATCGGCGTATCCGAGGCCGATGAAATATCGGCCAACGATACGTTTCATATTGCCCAGTGAATTTGCAGTCGGCTAATCAATCGAATCCATCCGCAATAACGGCGAACGCGACACCGGGAACAGTTTAATTAACAGAATTTTCTAGCATGTAAAATTTGACAACGCGATAACACCGTTAATTAGTTTGTTCGCTCGTTCCGAGCATCGAGCATTACGGGCAAATACCGGCAAATACCAGCAAATAATTCGTGGAAGCATCCGCCAAAGCGAAAGTCACGAGGAACTTTCCGTTAATAGTCCGCGGTTTCTCCGCGGCTTCTGTTCTCGATTACAGCAAGATCGATCGTCTTCGTCTTTGGAGCAACTGCTTTTTCAACTACCTAGTTCGATCGAAACGCTTTGTCCACTCGGGGGCCGTCCATTCGAAAATATATTCTCTCTAGACTCGGAAATTCCCTTAGCGGAGCGATAGGTTCGGGGCAATCATTGAGATTCGAATAGACCGCCAATTTTGTCAGTCACGCGCTGGAGCAGGTTTCGCGCGGCAAAGCGCGTCGACCTTTGAAATCGACTCGAAACTCGTTCACCCAACGACGATTAACCGAATCGATCTCGTTATCCGGCAATAATTCGTGGTCGTCGAGTACCGTCCCCGTCCAAGACCGACTGTAAACAATAACGAGTCAATTATCGATCGAACCTTATCGCAACTAACGCCTCTCGGCGCTCGACAATGTTGGGGAAAGTGGAGTAGACTCGATAGCCACTCGAATCGAACACAGGCGGCCGGAAAAATAAAAGAATAATTCCTCTGTTCGGAACGGCCCGATAGAATCGGTCCAGGAATTCCGTGCACCGCGCGGCGCCGGCTTCCCAAAAACGAGTAAAACGAAGATCCGCCTGTATAGTCCGCAAGATCGGTCGATAATCCTCTCTCCATTCATTGGCAAGGTCTTCGGGTTCCGCCCGCGAGAAATCCGTTAGCTAATTGGCTGGAACGATCATCGCGATCGATCGCGACCGATCTTCGCCCAGTGTGAACGAGGGCTGCCCTGTTCGATCGACGCAACCTCTTCGCGTTCGTTCAAAAGTGGCGGACCGCGCGCGCGCGCGTGCGTGCGTGCGTGAGCCGCGCGTGAATCGTACGAATCGAGATTGGAGAGAGGAACGCCACAAATTGATCTATACTCCGAAATTCTGGCTAGTTTTCATTCCATATACGGTCGAAGCCATCGGTGCGTCTATCGTTTGTGAGAATATCAAAAGGAGTTTGTACAGTTTGGATAATTTTTTCGAGTAGTCTACGTTTAGCGACATACATGAGAGCCGAGTTCACCGCGTGGTAGACTCGTAAAGTTTCGGATTCTCAGGATCGTAGGGGATCGATCGCTGCGGGGTGCAGTTGGTTTAATCGGCTCCGAAAGTTCTCTCTGCAATTTCGATCGAAGGTTAGACGCGGCGATCGGGCTCACGGTCGCGCAGGGTGCGCCGCGAAGCCGAAGAGGTATCCTCTCGTCATATTCGAATTTCCTTCGGTGCAGTTCGGGTAACAAGGAAGAGCGGATTCTGCGGAGACAACGGTTCCAGGAGTTCCAGGTGTATCCGAGGCGGGTCGTGGTTCCCGGAAGAAGAAGAGTTCGCGTCTCGCACCGCGAACGGACGCGCGCGAATCGCTGAACGGCCAGGTGGCTCGATGTTGAACTGTGATGACCGCAAACAGCGGCTGGCGGGAAGTACTCGAAAGCGCCGAGAACCCAGTGGTCGTCGACGTCGCAACTCGGAGGAGGAGACCGGACCGGCGAGTAACTGAGAAAAACGGGCCGGTGAGAACGGGCCCGGACAGTCTGGCCATTGTCTCGCTGTTCGAGAGCGAACGCCGGCCGAACCATTAACCCAGAGAAGAAACGATGAAGCCTCGTCTGGTAGGAGGCGGCAGTTAGCGAGCGTGGGACGATGCCTATCGTCGATTCGGCGGCGCGGCGCGCGGAATAGTCTGTGTTTTCTTGAAAGAGAAAAACCGCCGGTCTATCGCAGATCCCGCGGCCTCGAGAGCTCGGTGAAAAGCGACGGGAACGTAGCGAGGCCCTGCGCGCGCGCGCGCGCGCTTGCTCGCACGTCACAGGAAAACGAAATCGGAGCAAGTGCAACGCGCGTGGACCCTGCACGATAAACGATAGTGTTCGGTGTTTGGTGCTCGGTGCTCGGTGTTCGGTGCTCGGTGTTCGGTGCTCGGTGCTCGGTGCTTGGTGCTTGGTGCTCGCTGCTCGGGATCCCGAGGTTCGTTAGCGCTGCCAGAGGACTGGCAGGAAAGAACAGTGCCGAGGAGCGGTCTATGACGTTACCGTGGCTCGCTACGTCACGTTAACGGTAACGGTAACCCTCGTACACAACACGCACGCGACCTAGTCGGCGCAGCGGTGCGGAGCGGAGCAAGTGGAGAGCGGCTAGTGAGCGAGCGCCTCGAGGAATTTAAAAGTGAAACTGTGACGATCCACCGGCACTCCACGCGTTTCCCCCTTCTCCTATTTGCTACCGTTCCTACTGCCTCTAGACGTCGTTGGCGTCGTCTTCTTTTTCTCCCACCGCTTTTGTATCTTTTCTCTCTCTCTCTCTCTCTCTCTCTCTCTCTCTCTCTCTCTTTCTCTCTCACTCTCTTTCTCTCCTTCCTTTCGGCGATCGTGTCTCTGCCACCTCTCTCGGCTGCTACCGCTTCTTCTTGTTGCTCTTCGCCGTTTCCACGGTTCCTTTGGTTCTTTCTTGGCTTTCTTTCCGTTCACCGTGCCCCCCCTGCTCCTCCTCCTCCTCCTCCACCTCTTCCTCCTCCTTCGCCTCCCAACCTCGTCCTCGGTCGTCGTGATCGTGACACGGAAGAGAACGCGACGCCGCCGCCGCCGCCGCCATCACCACGAAGTGAAAGTGATCAACGTTACGATTTTCCTGTCTAGCGATCCTCTCGGGGTCGCCCGACGACAGGTCCGTAAGATCATCCGCGAGAATGGCACGCAGGTGCGAGCCGGGGAGCAGCTGAAAGTGGGCGACGATTGCCCAGCCCGGTGTCGTCCAGGCTCCCGTGCACTTCCGGAACAGCCGGTGGGGGGAATAGGCTACGCTAACAGCTGGCGCTCGCGTTGATGGCCGATCATCGACGAACTAAAAATGTAAGTTTCACGATATACACAACATATGCGTGCGTTCGTTGAACCCGTTCGATCCCGGGCCAGCGTCCGCCGCTAGCCCGGTCCCCGCCAGCGCCGATCGGGTATGATCGAACGGTGCCCGGCCATTCATGTTTTTAATCACTGCATCGTTTATCGAAGAATCCAACCGTTTGTCTTCGTGATCGAGGACCGACTCGATTACGTCGATGATTTATGTCTTCGCGCGAGCCTCGTCGGTGCTCCGACCACCTTTTTTTTTTTTTTTGTTGAGCGGAGGCCATCGGGCCACCGCCGATACGATCGAGCTCCCAGCGAGTTTAGATCGTTGATCTAGAACCTCTTCGGTGAGATGTTAGAGCGTTTTTGGTTGACCATGGTTAGGTTTGTTTACCGGTCAAAGCCCTGCTCGAAGACGGTTACATTTTCTATGGCAATTTTGTACATCTTGCTCCGTTACGATAACGCGTTATTAGAAGGTTGATCAGTCGAATCAACGCACCCGTAGCATCGCGCGTAATATTTTTTGTAGGTGAAAATTCAAGTCGTTATCGTTACGAATTATTGGTGTCCAAAGTCCAGGTATTATCTAATTAATGCATCAAAGTAACGCGTTTATTTGTCGCTTCTGAAAGCAGAGTTAAACACGAAACTGAGATTTGAACTCGTCGAGGACAATTTATACCGAACACCTCGGATCGATCCATAGCCATATTCCGATGTTACAGCTGGACTTTTGTGGTTGACTGTAAATGTAAGCCAACGAATACATCCAGATTAGAAATCCGACTAGCCTTATCTACCAAAGTTGTTCGAATCGCAACGCGTAGCCGCGCGAGTAGCTACATGGCAAAAATCCGTGGCACCGTCGCAGCCATTCCAAACACCGCGAGTAATCAATTTCGTCGGTGCGGTTGGTCGAAGAGCTTGTTCGCTTGCGGTCGAGGCACCAAGGGTTGATGATCCAAGAATCTAATTTGGTAACGTAACGACATCGTTACCTAACGCTGGCGAAAAAGTGGAAAAGAGCGTTTGCGATTCTAATGTACCGTTGCGGGGACCCCTTGGAAAAGAGCAGAAAGGAGCTCGGCTCCCGCGATAGAAAGGAAAGGAAAGGAAGCGGATAGAAACGGGCTCTAGGCAGCGGCTCGCACCGCTGGATCGAGTTTCACTTCTTCACTGTCACTTTCCGCGACTCGTTTTCGCGTGCTCGAAGAAGGAAGCGTTTCCCTTACCGCGGAAAGAGAATTCGCGGAGCCCCTCTGGTCTCCCTTTCGGAACGATCGCCGGTTCACGGGCAAACTCGCTCGAGCAGCTACATTCCCACCGGTTTCTTCGACCCCCTTTCTTTCGTTAAAATTCACCGATCATTGAAATCCGTATTTCAATATTCCGACTCGGAGAAAGAATTCGATGATCCCTCCATCGGACTGGACAGTGTGATCGAAGCTCGGTGATCTTGAAAGTTGGCGAGTCTGACTCGGACTGAATATTGGAATTCGAGAATGTGGGACGGGCCCGGGCAACGGCAACGGCAACGGCAACGGCGGTGGATGCAGAGGGAAAACGTAATTTCGAATGAACTCGACCGATTTCCTCGAAATCCGATGTGGCGGACAATAGCGAGTAGACTTGACCGAATTGGTTGATAATATATGTGCTTGGCCGAGATTCTTGAATAAAACGTCGCAGACGCACTCGACGCTCATCTAGTTACATTTCAATACGACTCGTTTCGTCTCGGATCGACGTCGCGGTGAACCAAAGATTTAGAACGGTCCTCGTTGTCGTCGTCCGCTTCGGAGCAGGGTCGTTGCTCATCCAAAAGCTGGATCCGCCAAATTCACCGAATACCTCGAAAATAAAACTTCGTTCTCCGTTTCTAAGCCTTCTTTCGGTATTCGGTCAATGTATTGTTCTAATAGAGCGATACAGAGTCGGATAATTTATCTTTGAAGTAGGCAAAGATAGGAAAAACAGGAAACGTAATGCGACTTATCTTTCGTGAGGCGATTCCAAGTAATGCTAGACCACCGTGTCCTTATCTTATTATTATGTATCTGCTTTGGCTATGTGGGCAACTTGATCGAAGGTGCAAGCGTCGTCTCGCGCATTTTAATTTTAAACAAAACTCTGTCGGTTTAGTTGCAATTTCTGACAATAATATCGTCGATTTTTTAGGGCAGAGCAAACGTAAACTGCACCAAATTCGCAGTCTACCGTAGACAGTGTGAAAGAAACATTGCCATTAATCGTTCCACTCGCAATAGTTAGTTCACCTGTACACAAGGTGCAATTATCGGTTGGTTTAGGCATGCCATTGCAAGACGGCCGTTTTCCGATTTTTACCGGCGGTTTTCTTGCCGATTTCCCTCCGGCAAGAAAACCGCCCCAATTTCAATTTCCTAGGATTCAAATCGCGATCAGAGCAATCTGCGCCCGAATGTGCCTACACGGCCGCGCTGGTGCAAAAAGTCGGACATCGAGCGCGCGATCACCGTCCCGACGATTACGGGCGGCGCGAAATCGCGATAGAAAAACGTCAATCGCGAGAAGCGGTCGTTGAACGATCGTCGAAAGTTCACACGGCCGCGAGAACGTTCATAATGCTGTTCTATTATTCATTCACGTTCGCGAGATCGAGCAAGATAAAGGGGTGTAGGATAGGGGGAGGCGCGCACACGAGGGTGTAAAAAGGTCGTGCAGATTCCACGGGGAGGGTTGTGCGTATCGACTGGGACGTTAGCGGCGCGGCGGAAGGGCGAGGGCCGGTTAATTTTGTATCGACGAGCACCTACGCGTCGTGTGCCGGTAGAGCGGCGGCGCGGCGGCGCGGCGGCACGGCGGCACGGCGGCCCCGCAGAAATGCCCGCGCGTATGTAGGTTAATCCGCGCTCGATGGGAATCGACCTGCGGAGGAATCGCGACACGGGTCAGGTTAACGAATGGGGTAGGTTAGGAACGTGCCAATCTCGGCGGCGCACATGGCGCGCCATACCTGCCGCGTTTCTCTCTTTCTTTCTTTCCTTCTTTCCTTCTTTCCTCCCTCTTTTCAACCCTTCCGACGCGACGAACGAGTCGCGCGCTCGCCTGCAAACCTGTCGTCTCTCTGTGTACACGTAGACATTCGTTCGACACTTTGGCCGCTGGTTCGACCAATTCCATGTTACGTAACATTAAAATGTTTTATTAAACATCCCATTTGGTTCTGTAGTAGAAACTTCATTTTCCATTTTTTTTTTATTACTTTAAATTGCTAATTAAACACAGAGTAGTAAGTGTGTCGATTACTGTCCTCGTTAAAGTTGCGTCCATAGTTTTTACATCGAACTTCCTAAAATATTTCAATTACACGTTGACGTCTTTTACAATAGCACGAATTTCTTCGTAATTGAAACGTTCAAGGGACACGATATATTTAATCAAATCCACGAAGCAATTTTCTAATAGAACATACACCGTTGTAGCCGTTTTTACATATTTACCAGAGATTCTAAAAGAAGTAGAATCTTTTTGCTAGAGTAATTAAACCTAAACCGCTATCGGTTCACGTTGGAAAGTGTTCGCCGCTCTGAACGGTTCGTTTGCGAATGTACAGCAAGGCCCATTTATCTCTCTTCCGGTCCCATCGCGTCTACCCGAGTACAGAAAACCCGCTGCAGACGCATCCCGTATATCTTACCATAATTTTCTGTCCGACCACACGATCGACTCCCGTTATATCCGCGCACAATAACTCGGAACAGCGGAACGCTTCGGCTACAATGACGACGAAAAAAAGCAAACACGCATCGGCCCGAACACGACAATGACCATTAAGGGAAGTCCAATTTCGACAGCGTGGGCAACGCTAACTAGTTATTTCTGTCGCAACCAGAACCACTGATAAATAAGAGAGAAGCAGGGAAACCTGAAAAATCGATCGAACGCAGATTATTTATTTCGTTTCGTTGCGCCAATTCGATAACGCCAATTCGATTTCAATGATTGTTTCTTGCTCGAGTTGAGGATTGTGTCAGAGTTTCCAATTAAGGTAAACGCGTCTTAGTTGTTGTATTTCCGTTTCACATGTATTACCGGTTTCAGGGAATCGTAATCGTTTATCAGGACGTTTATCCCTTTAGTTCAAAGGGTTAAATGACCTTTTAATCGCAACGCGGTGCACTCTGTTGAAACGTGAGAATTCATAGAAATTTTCTGAAACTTTGTTTTTACTAAAAAGACGTTGGTCCGAATAATACGAATTTCGAAAACGAATTTACGAATAAAAATCAGATTGATAAGTTACACGATTATATTGAACTTTACCTTCGTCCGTTTAATTCGAAAATATTGTAGTTCTCCTAATAAGGCTGGAAGATCTGTTATCTTTGCCGCACGTTTCCCATTAAATCGAGACCTTAATGAAAACAGATAATAAAGGTAACAATGCTGTTATGTAACGCGACAGGAACAGCTCGCGTCGGACAGTAAGTCCATGTAAGTACGTATCTCTCCGAAGCTCTTAAAATCTTTTTCTGAAGCAACGCGAAAGAATAAACTCTGCCCACGTTACAATGGTAACCCGGAAGCGTGAATCACGTGTATTACGAGACAATAAACAGCACTTTTTACGTGTTCCATGGCTCATTAGGACATGGGTAGGAATTGTCAAGTTCCTGGGCGTGTCGGTTTCACGCACACGACGCAACACGACTTTCTCATGTTCTCCATTCTTGTTGCAACGATCGACGTCGACGATTCGAGCTCTCGTGCACGCGCGCGCTTCTACGTTTCCATGGCCAATGGAATCAATATTTTTCCCGAAGGGAACGTATTCTTTTTTTTCTTTCTTTCTTTCTTTCTTTCTTTCTTTCTTTCTTTCTTTCTTTCTTTCTTCTGGGGCCTCTTTCAGCCCGTCATCCTCCCGTTTCGTGCGGCCCGATAATACCATTCTCGTAATGATTCATACGCGTGCCGACGATACTTCCTACGGCACGAAACGTTCAATAGCTGGCCGTCGACTTGATTTACAATCTCATTGTATTTGTCGCGAATGTTCGCCGGCGGTGTGCAAGGTGTCCCGGAAGTTTAGTTCACCGGGAATCTTCGGGTCGCGTGTTTCAGTGGGGAAAAATGACCTCGTAACTGAAATCGGTCCCTTCGAGCGGATCGACCGTGAAAGCAGTCGAGACCTTCGACTACGCGGTCGTGGCGAACGAAAACTTTGCTTTTTCAACTCGCCGCAAAATTGATAGACACTATCGTCGACCAAGTGTACGTATGCGGTCACATTTTGAAAAGGAACAACTTCTTTCGAGTCGGATAATGCGTATTATCGAGACAACGTGTAAAAACATTATTGGAAAACATTGCAATCGAGGGAAGTGATAAAAAAGATGGAAATGCTACCAAGATCTAAAAAGTGCATTGTGTAAATTTTCGTTACGCGATCAAATAAAACAGATGAAGAAATTGATTGCAATGTTTTTTAAAATATCTTTGATGCTTTGCCCAGCGAAATGGCTCTCTTAACAGATCAGTTTGCCTAGTCTAAAACGACCTGTTAAAATGACGGTATTTAAAAAATATACGCAACACATTTCTTCGGGTTATCCTTGTCTCGGGTTAAAGATAAATTCGCAAGACCTAGTCGAAAAGCCGCATCTTCGCACGTGACCAGAACGATTTATTCCCTCTATCGCGTCGCTGAACGCATTCAGCCGACGAAGCGTTAATCGATGCAACTCGTGAACGCGAAACGAGGTTCGCAGCCACGATGATTCAACTTGAAACCGAAACGAAAGACGCCGCAGTCGATCGATCGATAGCGGTGGTCGTGGAGCGGCCTTCTATCGGGAATGGCGAAAAAATTTCTAACAGGAGCGATCGTGGTATCGATAAAAGTGACAACGAAGCCTCGTTAGGGATCGAACCGCGGAACCGGGGCTCGATCAATCACGCGACTCTAACTGTGCTCCAATCAGCTAACAAATTTTTCCCAGGGAACAATGAACCCGGCTTAGCCAGACTTCCGTCGTAAAACCGATACGTCTGGTCGTAGGAGCGGCGCGGCGGTAACCAAGGCGCGTCTGACCTCCGTTTTCGCGTCACCGACGACTACGACGACGACGACGACGACGACGAGAAGAGAGATCGGTTTCCTAGGGTCGGGTGAACGTCGGTGGAATAAGGCCGGCTGGCGCAGCGCGCGTCCGACCCTCTATTTCCTCGAGCAGTTAGAAAACTCGCGCGTAATCGCGAGTCCCATGTTTCGTTGGTTTTCGGTACTGGCCCCGGTCGTCGGGAGCGTGTGTGCAAAGTCGTGTCTGAGCGAGCGCGCGAGAAGTGTGCGAGCGATGGGTGGTTCGCCCGAGAGATCGAAAGCCGAGAGGAGCTCGACGAAAGAGAGACGAGAAACGGAGGTCCGTGGAACGGAGATCGAAACAAATCGTGCGAGGAAGACACGGAACAGCGCGAAAGACGGAGACGGAACGTGAGTACGCATGGACGGGTCGCGGCGGGGAGGGAGCCGCCGAGAGAGAGAGAGAGAGAGAGAGAGAGAGAGAGAGAAAGAGAGAGAAGGACAAAGCTCGATCTGTACGGTAGCGGGGCGCTACTCGTAGTATCGGTGTGTGTCGCGCTTCGCGCTGGAGGCCGGCTGAGGTCGACGTCCGCTGGCTCGGCCGTTTCCGCGCGCGCTCGGTCTCGCTCGGCACTAGGTCAGTGATGGAGTCACTGGCCGCCCCGAGCGTCGAGGCAATGACACCGAGCACGCCGTTGCTGCCACCGAACGACCCCCACCCGGCCTACGCCACTGCCGCCCCTCACCGTTCCCCTATCGCGTTCCGAGATCCGAGCGCGAATACACGCGGTCCCCACCACCGTCCTCCTAGTTGCCTACGCCCCTCCTACCGCGCTCCTCGCGAGCCGACCGACACCGGAGCGAGCAGCGCCCCCGCACTTGCAACGATCGTCCTCTGATCGAGAGCGCGTATGTAATCGGTTTACTCGCACGGCCACGCCATTGCCTTGGCCGCTCGCGCGACTATGCAAAAACAAACCGGCCAGCCCGTCTTCGTTCGAGAATGGATCCGACTCGACGGGCTGTCCGTGCGTTTACTGTGATTTGCGATCCACCGCACGCCGAGCTTTCTTTCCCCCGTGTTTCCATTTTCAAGGAAAACGAGGCTGCAACCTGCGCTGCTCTAGGCTGCCTCGGATAGATTAATTGCAGCGTTGGAATCGAATGTTTCGAAGTCAGGAATAGGACAGGGCTGTGTTATTATATTAATACTGAACGACTCTATAGTTTGACCCTTTCTACTGGGGCGAATAGAGTTTCTGTTTACTCGTGTTCAACTTGTTCGTTGACGGTTCTTCTTCAATCCTGCATTGGTTTCAAAAGCCCCGACGGGGTTGAAAGTCCTAGCCCCAAAAGAAAATATTCGATCAAGTTCGATCAAGCGAATATATCTGAAATGATCTGGATATTTATTCGAATAGAAAAACAATTTCAAACACGCAGGATGTCGCCAGGTTTTTAGAACAATAAAATGCGGGAGTTAATACCGTACGAAGAAATGAAGAGAAAATGTAGTTTTAGAAATGTAGCTTTCCCATGCGACGCTTTGTTCGCATGGAAAATGGCATTGAAGTTCGTAGGGACGCATGCCGTAATGGCACTGCGATTTAGTCGGTACGGCTAACGTGTCTGTTCATGACTAACCGTTTCTACTTGTTGTACATAAGCTGGCGCACGTAATCAGAACCGCTTCGACCACTGCGTAGGTATTGATTTTAGTGTAAAATGTGTCAAATGAAAGTTGAACGTTACCAACTGCGGGGGATAATTTCACCTAATTCATTTTTCTACAAGTGGACGAGTGGAGGATACGTAAAGATCAATCTTTTATCTTTTCTCTCTTTCAAAATGGAGCGATACATTTTCAATTGTGTTAATCGTTCCAATTCACATTTCCTTCTAAAAAGGTATTAGCCTACCAGTAAATCATTCATTTCTAAGCTATCTAAAATGTAATTAGTCAAGGTAGTAGATACTGATCGTTCACGAAAATTGCTCGTTATAAAATCTGCATAGTTTGAAATAATCAAATAATTTAGTAGCCGAGGAGAGCAAAAAGCAAGGACCAAGTAAATAAATAAATGAATAAATGAG
>CM052150.1:42460-105363 GCA_028455555.1 Augochlorella aurata
CCTGAATCGCAGTTTCCGATACTCGCGATCAAAGCCTTTTTCTACGTTGCGCGATGTCGTTCCGTTGCGCCGATTACTCGTCGAACGTGTGCCGCATTGTTAAGGTGTTCGGGTCACCTGTTGTGCATTAAGACGCGTCGAGAGCCATTATTAAACCGTTCAGGGTCGCGTGTAATTGTTGTCCATCGACGACTGTCGAAGTTCAATGGCAAACGGATAAGATAGCATGAGTCATTGCGATTGTGAAAAATGCACGCTGAATTATTTAGTCGTTGCAACAATGACGATACTTTGAAATTGCCGTCGTTCTAACGGCAACTTGAATTTTCAATTCTTTCCGATTGTTTAGCTGCGACTAGACCGTCCAACGGTAAAGTATCGCCTATTATACATATATACGCAACAGGTGTTCTAAGACCAATTTTCCCGAGAATCAGCTGAAATACGAAAGATCGAATTTACGTCGATTACTATGCCATTGATGTCTATACCTTGTTATCGCTTTTCTATTTTCTTCCCGAGCAGATCATTTCATTTCCCTTTTTGTTCCTCCTTTACCTTCGATGCAGTTTATTGTGCAGGTTATTTTTACTTCCCCCTGCATGAGATTGCTAACATTATTATTAGCTCGTTGTACGTTAAATTAAACAAATGTGACTCGCGAGAAGTTGTTCCGCCATAAGGAAAGTCGTATTTACGTCTGAAAGATTTTTTAAATAAATCGGCCGCATCGTCAAACGGTACGCTAGAATATTGCCAAGTTTGTTCGCATTCGAGTAAATAGAATTCGATGAATCTTTATTTGCGTTGCAGTTCGTAGAGAGACAACGAATAATTTTAATTAGACCAACCTAATTACGAAGGTCCGAATTCAATTCGAAATACGCCTCCCGCGCTCTTTTTTAAGCTCTCAGGATCTCCCGCGTGTAAAGACACTTTCGTCCGGCTTTTTACCCCATGGTGTTCCATGCTCTCTCTCTCCGTCTCACCTATCCCGTGTCCCATCCTACGCGGGACTGCCGGCAGGAATGCACGAGACTGTCCTCATCCGTCTTCGAGAACGCTTCGAGAACAAACTTTGCCCTCGTATCCGAACCTCGATGTACCATCACACTCGGGCCATCGACCAATTTAGAATCCATACATGATTCGTCGATGCAAGAATCGAACACAGAAATACGCGAATCTTTCGAATCCGATCGCGTACAGAATTATCCGTGAATTAAAATTTTCTTCAAGCTGAATTATTCGTCTATCGTCAATTGTCTATTATTTAATATGAATTTAGCGGGATTTTTCAATCGGAAATATTCCTAAAAACTATTAGAGATTACAGATTACCGTTCGAAATTTATTATATAAGAATACGCGGTGCATTCAAAGTTTAAAATAACAATCACTTTAAAATGTAAAGAACTGCAATATCCTTTTAATTCAATATTTTACAATTACAAAGCTATCGAAACTGTTCGACGTACGAAAACATAGAACTTAATGTCTTCAATCTATTATACGAGTCTCTGTTTTCGTATTCGAGTAATTCAGATTTTTCGAAACTATTTCGTTGACTTTCTAATGGAACTTGTTTACATGAACTTTGTTTACATGAACTTTGCAACGCAAATATTGAAACGAAACAAAAATAATCGACGCGAGAACGTTCATATCCGACTCCTAATTTCAGCGGAGACGCCGCGGAAACGAAATGCGATACGGACACGAAATTTCATAAAGGGGCGAGGATTGAAATTATATGAAAATCGTACGCGTTACATTTAAGTGGCAACGAGGGAAACGATATTGAATTATCCTATACGGTAGGTTTCCTCGGGTTCCTCGCATTTCTTTCTATTCGATTCAACTTCAGAAATATCTAGCTCTGAATCGACCCCTCGTCGTGCAACGTCGACGCCGCGCACATGTTGTGCAACTGATTTTTACGGAATTCTAATATCGTTAACATTGAATAGGCGTGGAAGTACAGTTTCCGGGTTTTTTTATATCCGCCTTTGGTAAGAGAAAGCAGACAGCGTATTGACAGAGTGCGCGGCGGGAAGAGCGTTATCTATGAAAGCGAAAAGCTTGTTCGTAGAAAGTATTTCCTTTTCGTTTTATACGACGTCGAATCGAACTTCGGGATAATTGAACAGCCGAGGAGCAACGCGTTTCAGCGAATTCCTGATCAGTGAACTGTTTCAAACGCTGTCGAAAATGGTTCGCAAAATGTTCGAAAATATTTGATTTACATTTGAAAATATTTACGTCTCACACGCATTTATTAATTCAGAAATTTTGCTACGACGACGCATTCGATGCTTTGTTAAATCTGTGGGAAGCGGTAGAATAAAAATGGTGATTGTGCGGAGTATAGTCTTTTTATTTCTTTTTTAATATTCACAGGAGGCGCGACACGTTTATCTCATGACGTATTCGTGCTTACTAAAACTTATTCGACTCCTCCAGCGGCGTACTTTATATCCGCTTGCTTGCACTGCTAATATTCCAAAACAATACGGATTGGTTAACCCCTAATTTGGGTCCTTCCAATCCGGACTGTTCTTTTGTGTCACCGCCTATTTCTTACGCCCTTGGCGTGCTTATCTTCGGAACGGCGTGGTGAACGGAGGGGATGAATGTGTCGTGGGACTTTTCTTTCGGGCCACCCGCGTTTGACGCACGTGTCGGCAGGCCGATGGGTCCGCGTCAAGTGCCCGTCAGAAGATCCCCCAATTTACGACGGTCTCAGTTTGCTATTGAGGATTTTTCGAAACTAAACTTTACTGACATACGAAACCTAAACTCTGGAAAATGTCCACTCAAAAATAGCCTTGTCTTACGAGAGTCGTAAATTGTGTTGGCCGTTTGCACGAAAGAACAATGTCCCTTTTTGTGCGTACGACCGGACGCTACAAATCCAACAAATTTGGCGACAGAAACATTGTTTAGAATTTTACACGACGATTGTTAGTCACACGACATTCTTAGTAGAGGAAATAACGTAACTTGGAATCGCGGAAATTCGCACAGAAATCAGCAGTTTCTTCCGATTTCACTTGCCAAAAATATACACGATTATCGCGTCGGAATATTTACAATCGATCGCTAGATTTTCGAAAAATCCAAAGCCTTCCCCGTTCGGGTGTCGCCAGGGCCTCGTTCGCATTCGGAATCGCACGAATTCGGTTCGGCGCTAAGCAACCGGGCGCGCGTACAGTCCTCGAGCGGCTTCGCATGAATGTTGCAGTAGCTGCGATCGTGCATTATGCATGCCGGATAATTCGTGACTTTTGATTACGTCGTGTCATCAGCGCTTTATCGGTGACTCCATTGTCCTCCTCTATAATCCGAGAGCGCATGCACGATTTATACGCTCGCCGTCATCCAACCACCGCGCCGCGTTCCCGAGATTTGTCCTCTCGGCGCAGCGCGGCGCGGCGCGGAGGCTGTCTCTCTTGTAATTACAGACTTGAAAAGTGCTTTCGACGCGACGGCGCTTTGCCTCGTATCGGTGCTCGACGCGAAATTTTTATTTGCTTTCCGAACGTGCAAACCCGGCGGGGGCCGACTCTACGCTACACTTTGTAAACAAGCGTCAAGATTTCCTGAGGCGTGCTCGTGGATAGTTTTACAAGAATTCGGCATTATTCGAATTGTTTCCGAGAAATATTTATCTCGGATAATCGTCCGAGTGAATTCCTCTCCGTGGAATATCTTGTTCGAATAATAATTAAGAGCACTGCGGATTTTATGCAGTAGCTGAAATATTATACAAAATTGTGAAGATGTAAGAACACTTTGGTAACATTGTTACGCTATTTGTAACTTATCGAAATCATTAGAAGAAACAATTAATTTTTATTTACATTCTGATTCGAAGAATCGTCTAATAATAAAAGAACCCTGGCGAAGGATATACCGAATTAAAAATATTTCTACCGACAATTCCATTTACTACCGACAACAAAATAAAATTCAAATAAATTTTCATTGAAAAGCAATATGCGATTCGCGTTTACGAATTACGATAAATCTTTACGATAAATTACGAGGAACCATAATCATTAATATTTCAGCGATAGTGCACGTTGCAGATGATTCCTCTGTCATCGCAAATTACATTCTTACCCTCAACTCCCTTCTCGAGGGACGGTGATCGTTCTCCCTTCGTTGATCGAACAACCACCCTTTCTCCGCACGAGCCATTAACACGTTGAGCGCCACGCGTATTTCTAAGGCAATCCAAACATATATAAATATATATATATATATATATATATTTATATATATTTATATATGTATACAGCGAAGAGGAAGCGAGAGGAAAAGCAAGAGAAAAAAGAAAAAGAGAGGGGAGAGAGAGAGAGAGAGAGAGAGAGAGAGAGAGAGGGGAAAGAAAGAAAGGAAGCGGGTTCGGGGGGGGGGGCAGAAGAAAACAGCGTGTCATTTTCCCAGTTTCAATAACCCGGTGATCCCACTTTCACCCTCGTGGGGTTCCGTCGAGGGAACGGTAAAAGGGAAAACAGGGTGCCCGTGGAACATGGGGCACCATAATGATCGTGCGTCATGCGGGATGCGAATAACCTTGGGCTAGCGGTACCGTGAGTAACTGTAGCGGGAACTGCGGTTAGATCATCCTGTGATTCGTGCGAGCGATTCTCGAGTTCTTCGAACCGCGTTCTTTCGATCGAGAGTGTCTCGTTCTTTATTATGTGGTATAATGTTTTTTTTTAAATACTTAATTTATTAAAGTATGTGTAAATGGGATCGAATAGGTAATAGAGACTTTAAAATACAATACAATATTCTTAACGCAATAGGAGCTTCACTCTTCGCAACCCAAACCACGACTGACCACACCTCGCAACCAAAACAAACGACTGTCCATTCTGTCTCAAAGATCTTCACTCGTCCTCACTCATACATCCACACTTGTACATCCGCATTCATACATCCGCACTCGTCCCATAGCCTGCGTGTGTCCCCGGAAAAAAACCAGCCAACCCTTGGGCCTGGTTTTCGTCCGACACGTTTTCTCTTTTATGACCAAAAATCCGATACTACAATTATTACACGATCGTATTACTATCGAATCTCGATTTTCTCAAACCGTTTTAACAACTGTTTTACAGCAATATATTTACTGTGCCGTAAAGATGTTGTATCTTCGATCGAACACTTTCCAACGCTCGTTAAAAATCGATCAACTATTTTCTTTTTGGCTACGCTTGCTAATTACACCGAAAGGCGATACAAAGTACACGGTAAATACTGTCCAACGTTTTCACTGGCAGTCCAGCAACCTGAAAAATGTCCACGAACATGTACGATGTTTTTCTAATTTTAAATTCAAGTCTGGGCATGACAGTGAACGCGTAAAATCTCAGATAAAGCCAAGGGCCGTTGGTCCCGATTGATCTGGGTTTCCTTCTTCCCGTTGCAGTCGGTCAGTCAGTCGATCTTGAAGAGGCTAAGAGAACACTTGCACTAGTGAATTTTCAAATAACGCGTTGTCATTTAAAATCCTAGACCCTGCTTCCCAGAAAACCAACAAAAATATTCAAGGAATACAATATACGAGGATTACGTCCAGCCGACGTAACAATTGTATCCATTTTTTGGATAAACGGTTGCGGAACAGCTGACGAAAATGAAAATTGGCGCAAATATCCGCAGTCTAAGACCAGCTGTTTCCCGTTAGCATTCGCCGGAGATATCCGGTACGATTCTTGAACACGGTGACGTCCGCAGAGATCGACGGTCGCTAGTGAAATGGAAGTGGGAACCTCTTCGAGCAGTTGCTGGAAAGAGGTGAAAGTCCATAGCCACGCCGTAACGAACGGCACTGGCATTCAGTCGTGGCGGCGGCGGCGTCGTCGTCGACTGGAAGGTGGCCGGGTCCCGTGAACGACCCGAAGTCCAGTCGCGACCGGACTCGCTCCACTGGCTCCCGGAGTAGCGTAGACGAGGATTCCGCTAACTTACTCATGGTACCGCTAGGCCACAGTGATCCCCAGTCCGTGCACGGCTCGTCCCCGCCGCCATGCTGCTTCGCGCTGCTCCGCGCTGCGTGGCTTCCGGGTTTTCGCTTTCCGGCTTGTATGTAACTCGCGCGCGCGCGCGCGCGCGCGTTGCTGCCCATGGGACCGATACAGAGTCCCGTCGATATCGTCGACTTCCTTTCGACCGCACGACTCCTTTGAATCCTTCGGATTTGATTAGATAATTATTGACGGGAACGGAGATGCAAACCTCGACGGCAAACGTATCGAATCGGTGAAAAAGAGCGGTTTCCACGTTTCGTAATACTGGAATCGTTCTAATCGTTACGTATTTTCAGTACTTTTTGTCTTTTCAAGTTTTCTACGACTGCATCTAATATATGCAAATAATTAATTATGCAAAACAGTTTCCTTCCTACTTGTCGTTTTGCTATAAAATTTTACGTAGCTTAAAAGTAATATAAAATATACAAATACGAAAATTAGTTGACAAAAAGGTCTCAAATTAAACCTACACATTCGAATAAATAGAATAAATAGAAACGCTGGAGTTTCTTCAATTCAATCGGAATGTTTTTGAATGTACATTAATGGTAAATTGTATAACGGTTAGGATTTAGATTCCATTTTTGTCCATAAAATGATCCTGGACGTGCGACCACGAGTGTGCGCATCCCTGCAACATTTTCAAGCAAGTACGAACATTGAAATGGAAACAGATGCCTGCAACGAATTCAACGCGCCTCGATATGAAGAGTCAACGAAAATCAGCATGCCGCTTGCTTTCTAAATCCCAATTGATGTCTCCCTGGTGAGAGATCCTCGTGATCTGGGAGCGGGTGAGAAGCTCTAGCGTACGCTTGCTCTCAGTCTCTAGCCCTACGAACAATAGACTCCGCGTCCGCAAACGAGTGTGGTAGTAGCGTGTCCTTCTTATACCCTCTACCTCCTCGGATTAACTAAATCACGTGTTCGATATTTGATTAATTTACGTGTCCCAGCTCTCCGATGTCCGTTCGTATGGATTTTGCTCGAGCTTCGTTAACGAAATGTAAACGCAACAATGATTTAACCAGGATCTTTCGGGGCACCTGTTTGCTGCGTGGCAGGAGAGGGCGCGGTCTTTTATCGGCCGTGACATTACGAAGCTGAATAAAATCGTTTCACGAGATTTATCTTCGGCGTCGATCGATTCGAGCTACAAGAATAATATCACCGTGCGATCTGCGCACTCCGTAGATCCGTGATCCCGCGTCTACGCGCTACGAAAATTGGCCGTATCGCCTCGTCGCGATCGAAACGTAACAATGGTTGTGCAAGCATCTCGAGGCATAACAATTAACTGGGTTACAGGTGCGATAGCCGAGTCGCGGGCTCTTTCTCTGTTTTGCTCGGGGGCACGACTTCCTTCTTTTCGCGGGAATCGCGATGGCGTGCCCGCGGAACAGTTTCGGAATAAAATGCTAATACTTGCCTCCGTGCAGCTCGCTCGCTCCAACTTCTTCTACGAATAGTAGCCGCGCGACGCAAACTCCCGAGAATATCGGTCGCATCGATCGTTGAAACCTATTCGAAATAAAACTCTGAGAAACCACTCTGATTTTTTCTTTTACAATTCCTGATATTATGCGAACGTTTCTAGGAGAAATTTCAAAGCTAGACTAAATCTGTTACGAGGATCGGGCACGTTATTTTCGACCGTTAAAAATTCATTCGACTGTTACCGGTAGCCAAGTTGCCGCGCAACGAACGATCATTGTCCGATCCGTAGATTCTCCCACGGGGATCGAGGCAGTCCTCTCTCGTGGTTCGGGTGACCAGACCTCGCGTTCCAGACCGCCGTCGTGGAATACATTATCAAAGTCAAAAATCTCGAGCAAGCCTAAGACGAGGAGAACGGGGATCGGTTGATGGATCTCGTTTCACTTTTCGTGGCTCGGAAGAGCTCGACGCGGCGTTGCAACCGGGTTGGTTGCGCAACCGTTCCTCATAGCTGGTCGACCGTAGCTTCGAACGAGATTCAATCCTGGCCAATCTTATCCTAGGTCTAGCTGGCACGATCGCGTTCGTCTGGCTCGGCTAGGTTGGGCTAGATCACGTATTACGCTGCTGCAACAAACTTTCTCCCCGAGGACGATGCACCCGGCCCCACCAGCCTCTTGCATCCGTCGCGGCGATACCAACGGCTCGGCCAGCCGTTTTTCCTTGCAATTATTAACCCTTTGTGCTCGAACGGGGCCTGCGAAACGCCGCACCAGGTTGCCGTGCAACTTTAACCGTGCCTTCGTTGCAACGACGTTTCTTTTTTACGGTAATTACGAAATTTCCAATTATATTTAATATTTAATATTTAAATTACCGTTCGTTTCACGATTTCTGCGTTGCTTGCTTATAGTATTTATTAAGTAGTTATTTTTTATCGAAAGAAATTACTGCTTCTTATCAATTTAAATTTAAATATAAATTTAATCATATTTGATTTTCAATTTCTTTTACATTCAATTGACGTGTCGCATTTACTTATTACTTATTATTAATTTGCTGCTTATTTTTCACTTATTTAATTCGTTTGTTATTCTTGGTGACCGAGAACAGTTGCAAACACATTTCGCCTAGGGTTTTAGCCGTTTTCGGGCATCTCCGGCATCGCCGTGCGGCGATGGCTTCTGCGAATCGCCGGCTGTCAGCGGAGCAGCTCTTGTTTTCGCAGATCGCGCGAATCTAGAGATTAATGAAATCGACGAGAACGAAAGGTTCCGTTACGAGCGCCGAAATAGGTTCCTATGAAGCTCGAAATGACCCGAGCAGGAAGTCTATTCGCGAAGATTAACGAGCTACCGACGAGGATTCCTGAAAGTCGGACCATCCGACACAGCTCGGAGGCTCGAAAAGTTCGCCGACTGAAATAATCAAATTCGTACGGACTAGAAATTACCTTTCGGGCCAGAAATTTCTTCCGCGACGCAACAAATTACAGTTTTTGCAACTTGCGTACAACCATGCGACCAAAGTTCAAACAACGCGAGCGAGTTTCGATAGACGTTCGCTGGACAGAGCGCCACGGAACGTATGAACATAAAATTGACGACGGCAGAGAGAAGTTTTCGGCGAAGAACCGAGTTTATTAAATTGCAATTTACTCGTCGGCTTTTAGAGGAAGACGCGGAAATAACGAAATTGTGCCGTGAACGATCAAAAGTTTGTCGTCGCCTCTGCATAATGCAACCGGCGGTGTTGACGAGAATCGGCCGCGCGACGCTGAAAAAATTCGATGCGACTTGGCGGCATTAAAACTCGGGGTTTACGCGTTACCACCGCAATTTCCTCCCGAGGGGAACCGATCGACGGAGTTTTTTCTTCGCAGTGATCGTCTCATCGTCTCGGTAGCTAAATTAGTTTCACGGGAGCGTACGAGAGGAAAGGAAAACGGGGGAGGATCCGCGCGAGATGGAGGATAGAAACGAACGGGCAAATCCGAAACTGCGGACTAATCGGGGTGACGAAGATGCCGACCACCTGCGATTCGCTTCCTCGAAGACGAGTTCATCGGCAAATCGACCGTGAAAACCAAACAACGCTCTTCTTGGACCATCGGCAAAAGCTCGAAGATCCGATTTTCTCTGATCTCATCGATCAGAGATCGGGTTTTCATTTCTTTAACATTTCCATCTCGGCATTATTTCGAAGTTGCGCCTACGGATAAATATTTACAGACCTCCGAAATTATTTTATAGACATCGATTTAAAGAATCTTTATTCTATTTACGTACCAGACACCCTTCATTTCTATTTCATTAATAATAATAATAATAATAATAATAATAATAATAAAGACACGACAAATGACAGGGTAACGCATGCAACAGCCGGGTCAGCGACACCGATACGCTTTCTCCGGCGTGGTGTCATCTCTCGTAGATACATAGAAATATTCCGTGTCGTTTGGCAAACTGAAGACACGGAACCGTAAGCGCGGTTTTCTTAGCGAAGTTATACTTGCTTTTCTGGAGGTGAGAGAGAGAGAGAATTGTTTGGCTTTCGATAGAGCGACTGGCGAAAGCAGCTTCGAAATACATCTGGAGAGAACACTTCTGTTTATTCGGTGCCAGATTTTTCCCCATTTCTCTTCTTTCGCTTACTTTTTATCGCTTATTCTATCGAAATATTGTCGAGCTTTCGATCAGGTGCTTCAATTTCTATTAGATCGAATGCCTGCATCTTAGATTTGCTTAAATTGCGGACCTTTGTGTAACGTCTCGTTTCGATCGATCATTTTTCAGGCGTCCGAAGAGAGATTCGAAGAAATGTCTCTCCCTTAAAATTTCATTCGATCGGCTCGTTAATTTTCTCGGAATTTTACAAACACGCGTGTACCATAAATGCATAGGATTTTCTGTTTCGAGAGTTTGCTGCTTCGGTTCTAATTGAAAAGAATAGTAGTCTGCGCGTTGTTGCATAAGACGTCCCTGGCTAATGGCTTCTTGCTTCGGTTACAAGATATCGAACGGTCCCCGAGTGTAACACGTTTAATCAGGAAACAGTGTACTTTGCCGTGGATACGTCGCATAAGCTGTCGTTACCGATTAACTCCTATTATAAGATATATCAGACGGTCCCTAAGTGTAACATGTTCCAACTAGGGTACACTCTCGCGTGTACAGGTAAAATGAACTGCCTCTAGCGAATAGCTAACTTCTCCCGTTATAAGATATTGAATGGACCCTAATTATGATATTTACTCCGGTTCACGAGTTACCGGATATGCACATGGCTATTCTAACAAAGTGGAAATTCCGGTAGCCCGAAACTTGTTAATCTATTTTACTTGACTTGAACACTACTCGTACGAGATAGCCGCAGTCCTACGAAATGATCCCGCATAAAACGGTTATAATTACACGCGTACGCGTATAAATATAAATGTTTTGTGACAATTAGGCGAAAGAAAAATCTCGCAAAAGTTCGTTTGTACTCTTAATAATGAATTTCAGTCGGTTTTGTTCGCCGGCGCGGTCCTTCGATTGGTTACTGTAATCGAAGAGTCTTTTCTTCCTTCCTCGTCGCGCGGTGTCCCGACGCGGTGTCCCGACTCGGCGCGACCGCGATCGCCGCGGAACGTTACATATCTCTCGCACCGGATAAAAATATACCGTGGGAGCGATGACTCGGGCATAAAAATACTGCGAAATGCAACCGCGTATCTCGCGTCGGGACCGCGACGCGCGAAAACGCGCCTCAGGATGCTCGGGGATTCGCGATGATACACCATCTGAACGAAGACGCGACGGAATTTACGAGCCTGGAATGGCCCGCGGAGAAAACGCGGCTTCGATTAGGCCGGAGAACGATTTTCGGTGACTAATCGCCGTTGAAGATGCACGGTCGGCGGAATTAGAAGTGGACAGCGAGAAACAACGAAAAGAGCTCAAGAATCTTTTTATTTTACATAAAATCTGATCGTAAACTCTGCAAGTTATCGAAACTGGGGATTGACAATGATTTCATGCTTAAGAGGGATAGCATGGGGATATAGGATATCATGGTTGCGTGCATTATGCTCCCGAAAAAACTTATCGATTATTGTTTCCATCGATTTACAAAGATAATTCGAGTCGACTGCAGATTTTTACGCAAAATGAAAATTGTCCGCGCCGACGGCGGCAAGATACGGGAACTAAAAATGAACGGTTCTTTCTTTGCCTAATAACGTTACTAATTTCAGATTTCCGAATAATTTTCATCGCAGTCTAATTACGAAAGAATCTCCAAAGTCTGTGGAATCGTAAAATAAAAATCAAGGTTATATTTCGACTGTGGCGGGTTCTGCGTTCAAATAAGGTATGGGATAGGAGGGGAAAAACCAGTGATGCCTCAATCCCGGGTTTTGGAACCAAAGAAGAAGATGAATTCGTTAAGTATCACTTTTCCCTTAAGAAAAGCACGAATTACTCGGCGTCTCTCGACAACCAACAAACAATCCAACCCCCGAACTCATCCCACGCGTGCGAACTTTGCGAACGCTTCCCCGAGGAGAAAGACAAGAGGGCAAAAAGACGTTGAACGCATTTTCTTAATTACACGCGCGCTTTTACGGGCCGCGGTGCCACTAATTATAGTACGCGCGCACTCGGCCCGTTTTCGTATCCTGTGCTCGCGTCAAAGCAGCGCGAGAACGCAGCTGACAAAGTCCCGGTAACCCTTGAAAGTGCACCGAACGCAAAGGAAACTCTTTTCATTCGTCGCGCCCCTGAGAACCTAGGTGAAAAAACAATCAGCGGCTCGAGCGACGAACAAACGAACACTGTGCCGAGAACAATTTCACTTACGATATCATTCCGGAAGAGGTCCGCGGCAGCTCTTTGAATATTCAAGGTCCGAACACCCGAACAGATACTTGCCCACGGAGCTCCCTTGGAAAATGACAAACAGGAGTTGTCTCGAAGCACCAGTCAAAGAGAATCTTGGCGTAAAGATACGAGGAATCACCCGAGAGAGAGAGAGAGAGAGAGAGAGAGAGAGAGAGAGAGAGAGAGAGCCATGGATTGCAAGATCGTTTTAGGGGGTAAGTCTCAACGAGCTCCGAGTAAACCGAAGAGAAAGAATCGTGGGAAGGGACACGTGACCCTCGGAGTCCACTAAACGCATCGGGGTGACCCATTACCGTGCCTTTGGTTCGTTCTCAGACATAATTACCTTCATATTTATCGAATAACACGTATTCAATTCTTTTTATTCCTTTATTTCGTTTATCATTGAACTTTATACTCGTCGAATAGGACGTAATAAATTTGTTTATTCGTCTATTTTGTTGATTTTCGCATAAAAGAATTTCATTTAATTTGAATTCGATGAAAAGTTGAACGAAGAAAGGTAATATTTAATTTGACGGTAACCGTCCCTCTCCACCTGGCCTAGTTCTCTCGAAGAATCCCATCGCGACTGATCGGAAAGCGATCTGTTCGAAAGCGTCGATCTGAGAACGAGTCCCCGTGTAGTCGCACGAAAAACCACCCTCGTGGGAGGCTCGGGTTACACGACCGTTTCGACGGGGAGGGGGCAGGCAGGTCTGAATGAGCCGAGCAGCAAGGAACCAAAGAGACCTCGGCGAAAGAGAGGAAAGAGGACGGAGGAAAAACCCTCGGCCCCCCGGAAACGTCTGGTCCGCGCAGTGAACGATAGTCGCGTACGAAAATTCGCGGGGGAAAGAAAATGGCGGCCGATGAGGAGCCGCAAGTGTCGCGTGTAACAGGCTGACTTTCGTCGCGGTGCAGAGAGCAAATGGGCGTTCGACATTAAAGCCGGGTCATTGACTGGTGCGGTGGTTACACAGCATCCACGGGCGCGCGCGCACGCACACGCGTATCCATGTACGCTGCGACCGCGCGGACGATGGGACCGCTTTTACGCGTGGGAGTTATTAAAAGCCGAACGAACGAACGAACGACCGAACGGAAAAAAGCTGCTGGCTTAAAAAAGAAACCGAACGTTGCCATCTTTCTGCCGGGTGTCACGGGGGTTCGGTCGAACGGGTCTCTAAAGTCGGCCACGGGATCGTTCTAGCTATCCGAATCGGCTCGATCGAACAAATTATCTGGGCACTCGCCGAATTGACGGAGCTCGGGCTTCGGGCGAATTTTATGCTGACGCTTCGAGCGACGCGTCGGTTATGCGCGACTGCGCATCATCTTTTCAACGTTTCTTTTCTTATTATAATTTATCCGATCCGTGGAAGTCGCCCATTTGATGTCGATGAAGTTGCGTCTATCTGCGCGAAAAATACCAAACCCGGTGTTCGTGTAGTTTGGTAAAGTTTCACAATGAAATTATGCAAACTTTGCAAACGGAAGGATTATTCAACTCTCGTCCAAGATAATCGTAATCGAGTTTCATTCTACTCTATTATTCTCGCACAGATATGATTATTTCAATTATTTTCCTCCAATTGTTTGTTATATGCAACAATAGGAATTTGACACTGTTTCAGAATTGAACAATGCAATTTTTACGCAACATTGTATCTTGCTTTATCGATATACTGAAATCGTATATATCGCGTATATTTGATCGCGTCGGGGTTCCGTCGATCGTCGACATCTTTGATCGTGGAATTAGAGAAACCTTAACCTTCGAATTCAGCGGAAGAATGCCGGGAATGTGGCGCAACAACCTAAACCTTGCCAATGGAGGGAATTTAATCTCGGCCACGCTTTCCTTCCTGCCGGATAACAAATATCAAGCTTGACAATAGGCCTCGGTGTTGAGGTCAGCTGACTATTTGATAAAAAAGGAGGAAAAAAGAAACAAGATAATCCCGCCTCTGCAACGATAACACATTGGAGTCGATGAATTGCAACTGACCGCGTGCGGAGCGAAATAAATAAGTCTCGCGTTCGCAAAACTACCGCAGTTTTAAAACTGCTAACCGCATAACCAGCGACTCTCCTTCCACCGCTTTCTTCTTATAGTTGAACAAAGCGCTCTAATTATTGTTCACACCTCGGAAAATTATTCTTCGTACACGTACGCCAACCTCGGATAAATTGTTCTGGCGCATTTCTTAATATTTCAGTGAAATAAACAATGCGTTGTTTAATACATCATTTACCGTCACCTGGAAATATCTTGAACAGCATTTAGAGATATTGTGTCCTATCGTGTGTTTGAAAAGAAGCAATTATGATCTATTAGAAAAGGTACGAGAACGTTCGTTGAAAAATTAAGTCTATCGATTTGTTGTAATTTCTCGATAAATAACTTGTTGGCGGCACCTTGAGTTTTAAATACGTTTAATAAAGAATATAGAAATGATTTTTCTATAAGGATAAAGAAACTAGAATTTCCATAGAAACGTAATCCGATATTTATTCTATTCTATATAGAAGGTCTGATTTAGCAGACAAGGAATTTGGTAGCTTAGAAATCGAAGACGTTTCCATCGTAAGAATTCCAAAACATCGATAAAAAGCCCATGCATCCATTGTAGCTCCGCGAGCTTGAAAGCTCCGCGGGGCTTCCGAAGTGCAATGACACTCCAGGTTGCAGCCATCGCGCGACCTCTTTCTCCTTTTTATACGACTCGAAACTTCTTTCAATGCGCATTGTGCCGCGTAGAATTGCTACTTGAAATATTTCTAATGTAACTTCGGCGTCCGAGTATCGGGCCGATATACGTTCATAAATATACCGCGACAACAAATGATATTATCGAAGACGTTGAACAATTCTACCCACAATGTTCGTTTAATATTTCAGGCTTTCATTTATATTGCAACTGCAACACACCGTTGTCGATGGAGCATTTAAATCTAATGTTGCTGTTGCCACAGAATATAGTAATTTTACGTAGTAGCAAAAGAAAAAAACTAAGACTAATTAATGAAAATTGGAGACAAATTCCTTTTTCCGTGAAAGATTTGATTTGAAACACGCGTTAATATTTCTCTTAAGCCTCGGTGATGTTTATTCGCGTTCGGTATACATCCGTGAAACACGCGATCTAGAATTATTTCCGTATCGAATATTTCACTTCCACGATTCGTTAGCTACCAATTCGATCGAGTCGGCGCACGTTCCAGTTCCGCGACGAAATATCCCATTAACGAGCACAATCTCCAATGATCCGCCAATACATAATAAATACTGCGTCAAGTATAAATCTAAATAAGTGAAAGCGAGTTTAGCGGAAGTGGAATGAACGCTTAAACCGACAAGTGAATAGCGCCGCGTGCCAATTAGTGCCAGCAACTACTATACTCGTATTCCCAAAGTCCAGAGTTCAACGAGAAACTGCTAATTCGCATATATGTACAAAGTTCCTTTATTTCGTTAAGATCTATTATTAAGAAACCTGAAAGTATCGTTAAACGCCGCGATAATGGATATTCTGATTTGGTTAGACGGCAACGTCGAAAGTCATGAACAGCAGAGTTCGATCTCCGTTCCACGGAATGTTCCGTAATCGCAAATGAAACAGGGGGATTGCAAATCAATCGAACGAAACAACAGGTACGTTCTTCGGTATGCTCTTGTGTTTTCATCCAAATAGAAAGTTTAATATATATTTGGTCGTCGATACGATCTGTGGAGGTGCAAGAAGATTATAGAATTATTAGTATTAAAACCGACACGCTGCGGCTCTTCTCACCGATCTTTCGTGTCGCTTCGTAGAATAGAGTCCTTGTTTCTCCTATTATATAATAGTATACACCTTCGTCGGACACTTTACGCTTTCTCCAGCAATGTTTTGTTCCCCCTGTTATCGTTTCTGGGCGTACACTTTTTAAGAGAACGCGACTAGAACGTACAATGCACCGCTTAAGAAATGCATTTGCGCAAATAAGACCGTAGTACCGCATAGCTGTCCGGGCTGTTCGGTGTTGTTAAATATTCAAAAAAAAAATACCGTATTTTTAAGGAGTTGTATAAAACGTAAGCTTCCCCTAGAGGAGAAGGAAAAGTATTGTCGCGCGTTTCAAAATGGCGTAAACAGCCGCGTCGAATAAGACGACACCTTTAAATACTGCGCGCAAAGACGGCGAGTTGGTTCCGGACCGAAGAACGATGCCATCCACTGAAGATCGATGGACCGCGCATCAGCTTCCGAGGAACGTCCGAGGAACGTCCTCGAAACGAGGTTCCAGCAGTTTGGTCCGGGGGCCGGCGGGGAAACGCGGAAGAGAAACGCGGCAGGCAGGCCGTTGGCTCGGGAGGGCAAGGTGCATGAACCGTGGGTGGTTGCGCAAGCCGCAACCTCCTCCTCGTGTACCTGACCATGCAGGCGGGTCTCGGTTCTCTGGTGAGACCATGATCGCACGCAACATGCATAAATTACACGTGGAAGCAGTTCGCGTCCGTGTCCCCGTGCGCGCGCCCGCGCGTACGTGGGCAAACGCTGCGGCCCCGCGGCGGTGAAAGTTGCCCGAGGTCAACTCACCGGCCGCGATTTTTTTTAAACGTTCGCCGGCCTGACACTGCAAAATCTATTTTGCATATTTAGTATGTTGAACCTGGACAAACCGGGTCTATGGGACGCTCCTTTTTGTTTCTCATATTCGGGGGAAAGTTGAGTTGATACGCGCGGCGGGGTTGCGAGTCAAACTCTAAAGAGGCACTCGAACGTTTGCATCGGTTCCAACGAGATCATTAGTCGAGACATTATTTAACGAAATTTTTCTTTCTAATCTTCGCTTCGAAGATGGTGTTTTCAAAGACGTTTTATAAGCGCAACCGGACGTCGCAGCATTTATTTTTACATTCACGTTTACAGTTAGCGGCATAGCGAGATATTTTTCATTTTCGGGATAACTATGTTTTAAATATTGCCATGCGCCTAAGAAAATGTTACAATTTAATGGCAAGTAGCATTCCTGTGTGAAAAAGAGAAAATATAAGAATGCGTTTCCATTGATAACGATATTAACGTTTCAATTAGAATTCGATGTTGATGGAATTCTTCGCCAAGTTCGTAAAACAGTGAAAAATAAGCAACGCATATTTTTTTAGGCACGGAATTTCAAGCTTACGGGGTGAAACTATCCTCCATATTTTCATCGGTCTGACGCAGTCTTGGAGAACGTATTCGAAACTAGTAAAGGTATGATGAAATATCTTTTTTTTTTGCGTTAGTGTTAAATTTTTGTTAGTCGTGCTCTTCGAAGATCATTTTTTCAATAACATAGAACCGTAGTTAAACTGGTTGGTACTAACCGATATAATAATTGTTTCATAGTTTTTCTTTACCGTAGCTCGTCAATTTTATGCAACTTATGGCTTTCATCGAATTTTATATATTCGCATATTTTGCTGTAGAAAATGATTGAAAATGTCTTAGCTGTGCCCTGTAATAATTTAAGATGATCGTACGCTTACTTGTAAGAATTTTCACCAAGAATGTACGTATAGTTGGATCGAGATGCCCCTCCGTAATTCTCGTTTTTAGTATCCGAGCAAATTAGACGGGTAGATGGAAGTTCGAGCTATTACAATTATAACAACATTCTTTAAGAAGCCGATGATGTCTAGTTAATTAACGCGGGGGAAGGTATACGCGGGAACTTGGATTTGCTTTTACAGTTACGTCGACTATTTACATCGGAAGCTTGATCGCAATCTCTTCAATCGAGAGTCTGGTTCTCTCTAATCCAATAGTTTGCTCTTGAACCGAGTCCCGAACTCTGCCGGATAATTGGCAAGAGTCTGTCGGAGATGAGATAGGGGGATAGGTGTTAAACGGACTATACCATGTAACTTGGATCGCGAGAACTGGCTTTCGGAGTCCATGACCATGCGCAACTTAACTCTGCCCGATGGAAAGAACAACCCAAGAAAAAACGGTGAATCGATCCAACATCCTAGACGTCGAACTTTTCCGATACACTGGAAACTAATATAAACGCGGTGGAAAATATTATAGCAGCGGTCCCTCGCGAAGTCTAACCAATCTTGTCGTTGTTATAAAACAATATGCGTTAATCGCATATTTAGACGGTGTCAACGAGTTCTTTGTACAGCACGAAACGTGCTTCGGATCAGATCGAATGTTTTCAAGTTAAGCCTTGGTCACTCGACAGCCGATTTCCGACCTGAACCAAGTTTTCCAAACTTGGAAACTGAACCAGGTACTTTACTTCGTCAAAGATCAACGATAGAAACGAAATTGATGGGAAAGAAGAGATAATTTTGGTCGATTCGATGGTTTTTAGAGCCAATGATCTAGCTGGCGACGATCTCGTAACATTCCAGCCCTTTTCTTCGTGTCGAGAGCATCGTGGCGTCGAGGATCGATCTTCCCGGACCGACCGTTTCGTGATGCAGCAGCCACGACGAGGATCATGACACTCGTGACGCGGAAGTCGAACAGCGGGAGAAAAAGAGAGGACGAACGATGGGTGTTTCTAGGCGCAGCATCGTCTCTTCCTCTTCTTCCGTTGGCCATTTGCACTGGTTGTGTTGTAGCTCCAATCTCTGACGTTCGAGTATACAACAGAACCGTAACTCTAATTTTACCGTTACGAGGATAATAATGGCCAGAAACGATCCGACGTCTAGGTCCGCGAACGTTCGTCCGGATTTCTCATTCGACTGCCCCCCCCCCCCGGGTGTGTCGTTAGTTTCCACGCTTTTGAATAATTCCGATCTTTATTCTCGTGCTTCTCCACGAGTCTAAAATTTCTCAAAAGTATCAGGAAATTAAAAGCGCGAGCGAACCACGAGGAAAATTGTTCCAAAAATTCAGCTTATTTTCTCGTCGAACTACTCGACGATCCTTCGACGAGATTCGTCGTTAATATTATTCTAGAAATCGCGCGCGGTCCAATTTCCTCCGACGTACAACTCGCGCGACGATCGGCAAAGGCACGAACTCGCTTTACGAAACGATCGATACAATCTTCCAAGTTCGAGCGCAAACCCTGTAACGCAAATTACATCTCGAAACGGGTCCGAACGAGAACCCAGTATTCACTTGCGACGGTTAATCAACGCACGAAGCGTTCCCCGTGCAAAATCAGCTTCGGCGCTGCTTCTTCGATCCAGATCCATTCTGCTCGAGCGAGCACACGGCTCGAGGCTGCGCGAAAGTCGCGTCATTTACACACGGAGCGATTCTTCGAGAACGTACCGCCTCGCGTCAACAAAGATAAAAAAGAGAGAGAGAGAGAGAGTGCGCGTCTTCTCTGAAGGATAGGCGTCTTCGAGAGGTCTTCTTCTCTTGGTCGCGTGCTCTCGCTGACGAGGTTCGCGGCTCCGGTCCGCTCAACGGTTCCGCGTGCGTGCGGACGAATCGTGAATAGGCCACAGCGTGCAATTGCTGTCACACGCATAGGGTGAACGAGCCGCGCACACACCGACGACCGACGAGGAAGGTGCCGCGTCACCGACGAGCCAGGTTGTCGTAACAGTAGGTCACTAGTGAAAGTGGCTAGGCAGCGAGATGATTGCAATTGCACCGCAACCGGAGGAGTTTAGCGGCTCGCTTCCTGGTGCCGTGCGGCTACCGGCATGTCACGACTGCTCGCCGATAATCGCCGTTTCTTTGTCCGGGAAATTGCCATCTATAAAGGCCCGGGCAGGTTACGCTGGGTCCGCCCCGCAACCGAAACGACGAATCCGAAAGCGACGCCGAATTTTCTCCTTCGTCTTACGTATCTCGACGTTTCGGCGATTTTCATTTCTTGATTTCCGCTCCGATGTCCAATGTCGGGGGATGCAACCACTGGCGAAAGTTATTCGAACAGCTTTTAAAACGTAACCTTTTTTAAATATTTTTCTTCTCAATTTTGCTATTACTTGGAATTACAACGAAAAGAAATGAAAATTTTCGTTTTGCAACATTTTGATCCGTTCCTCGGCTAACGCAGGACCGTTAAAAAATGATGAATCGCCGATTAAATCGTCCGAGACGCTCGAAAATCGCGTAAAAATAACCCCCGACGATCGCGTATAACTCCCAAGGATCGCGTAACACGTACCGTTCGATTCTACCCAGCATCGACATTAATTAACCGTGGACCGTTAAATAATCATCCCCTAGGTAAGAACGCGATAATAGAGTTGTGACGAAAGACGAACGCGTTCGCGTCGTAAATCACAGTTTTAAACAGGTCGTAGATCGCGTGTGCGCGAACGAGGAAATTTAAATGCAATTCTCTCGGGGCGGTAATCGCGGCGCACCCAATCCTATCTCGCGCGGCCAGTGCAAACAATGACAAATCGAATAAAGACCGTGGACGCGGAGGAGAGGAACAGGGAGAGAGAGAGAGAGAGAGGGAGAGAGATAGAAAAAATAAGCGAAAGGAGCGCACGCCGGGCACGAAGAAACAATGTGAAGCGATTCGAGATACCACGGACGGACGTTTCCTCGTTCCGGACGGTGCGGCTTCATAATTCATTCCCGGCTAAGGCTTCCTAATCCTCGTTTCCACCGGGACCTAACAAGTCGTAAGTTCGAAAATAGTTTGGCGGAGAAACGCCTCGACCACGGTATGTTGGACGGAGCGAAGACGCGAGCGGAACGTTTTTCTTCGAGCGGAGCACCCTGTTTTTCTCGAGGCTCGCGAGATCGTGTTCAAATTTGTAGACGAGAGAGGCCGCCTTTGACGCCGGCGCGTCGTTAAATCTTTCATGAGAACGATGATCGCCGAGGCGAGGAAAAATTTGGAAGTCGAAACGAGCCGTCGGTGGACCGTCGACACCTCGCTTCCTGTTTCACCGCGGTTAGCTGAACGCGTCGAGATTCTCTTCCGGGTTCGACTACACGATCCGGAATAATGCCGCATAATGCGATTTCGTTCTTACTCTCCGTCAAGTTCACAGACTAATTTTCTAATTTAGTCCTCTCAGAATTTTTCATTCGTATGGAAATACGTTTATGTACTCTCTATAAAATGAGAGATCGTAATTGAATTTGGGCGAAGCCGAAATTTTATTTGTTTTACCAATTCATTGATACTTATTTGAAAGAAATTTATAAAATCGAGACAAGTCCGCCTCGTTTGATATTCGGTTGAAACTAGATTTCAAAATATCTATATTCATCCTCGTTCTCGCGGAAACGAATAACGTTAAATTATATAGCAAGTATAATTTGATTTTTAGTAATGACACACATTTATGAAGTACTCGTTTAGATGAACGCGTGAATTATTCGAATTAAAATATAACCTGTGTGTTGTGAAACTGAATAAATTAGCATTTCGAGAATAACCTAGTAATCGCATATTACGTAAAATTAAGATGAAAAATTAAGGAATCGGAGAAAGCTTGGTTTCAGAGAATATTTGAAAGCAACGAAATGCAGTTGCAGTCGAATCAATGTTTTCGACGAATTCAAATAAGATAAAGTCACGTATAATATAATGAAACTTTTGCGTTTTTCTTATATTTCTTTCTTCTTTCAAAATAGTCTAAAATATCTCAATATATTTTAGATTCGACAAAAGTTTCGCCGTATGTAACAACTGGCGATAACTTTTTCCTTGGCGAAAATACAATCCACGGCTTCGTTTACGAGTCGTTAACGGAAAAATAGGCGATAACTACGAGAATACAAATTAATATATAATTGCCAGCGGTTAGGTAACTGTACTTATACACGCGCAGAGAGCCGATCGGACGGCTGTAACCAAGTTTTTCACGGGATCCCGCGCCGCGCCGGCGTGGCTAATTCTCAAAGTCGAAATTCCGTCGCCGGTGTTCCACGGGAATTACAAGTTCCGGCGTCGATTGGCCCCGTGCAGACGCGAACGCCGGACACAATAGTTTACTTGGATCGACCGGTGAATTTCAAAGTTCCTTCGAAAGCTATCGGCGAGAGGTGTGCACGTATTCGCAGTCGGGTTTGCTCGGCAAAGCAAATAGAAAATCAATACGATTACACGCAAATGTTTGAGGATTCGGTATCGGGCTGCGACGATGGCTGACGGACGATAAGCTACTAAATAATCGCGCGTCGGCTACAGTTGTGTACTTACGAAGAAATCATCGGAGTTGATCGTACCGAAGAAATCGTGTAAATTCAGTTTCCGTCGGCGCTGGCCGCGGACGGAGGACGAGCACAGATTTTATTCCGCGTGTCTACGCTTTGTTCGAGATCTGTCCGGTGTCGCGAACGCTCTGCCGATATTACGCTCGTATCCTAATAAACGGATTGAATTCGAAGGGGTTCAACCGGAGCAGCCGGAAGTTGAAAAGGAAGCCGGGGTGGGGGGGGGGGGGGGGGGGGGGGAGCAGGGTTTGGCATTGAAACGCGCCGCGTATTAAAACGAAAGCAACGACGAAAGGAGGAGCCAGCGTGGGTGTGCTAATCTAAATAGAAACGGACATGCTTAAGCGGTTACACCGGTGACATCTGTACAGACTTATCGGCCGCGGTCTCATTTATCGCCGCCATTAACCCAGTGACACGGCGAGCCGACGCAACCATTCCTCTTCTCTTTCCCTTAGCCGTACACACCGCCCCTTTCTCTTTATCCTTCGCTTCTAGAATTGCAAAATTCCTGTCTTCCGATAGAACTGGCCGAGAACAACTGTTGTTAACCCTCTCTAAGGTCATTTTTATTTGCTCGACTTATTCGAGATCGCTCGTGTTCCGATTTCTTGTTTTATTTGATTTTTCGAAATGGTATAAAAAGTTCGATGACCCGTAAGCGCGGAGCCAATTTCTGAATCCAAATTCGTTAATCGCGCGAACGCTTCGGAACGTTCGATCGGTTCGAGACAATATTTTAGAGTTGGTAAGTCCTTCGAGAAGTTATCGAACGGTTCAACCAGAATTTATTGGTTCGACGATAATTGCATAGAATTTCGAATAAGAGGAATACGCGTCCGTAGAAATTCCGAGAGCATCGATATCGTTTCCTTTGATTTTCGCATTCGATTCGCACTTGTGGTAGCCGATTCTCTGACACGTGTATCCGCGTCGGTGCACGCTTATCCTGTGACACGGTACAGAAGCACCGTGTGTACAAATACTCCGCTTGTACGATTACGCGCGACGGAAGAGTGCATTCGGCACGACTGTAATCGTATATCTCGAGCCAACGACAGTGGTCGTAATGTCTGATCAATGTTGCACGAGAACGTCCAGTCTAGTACGTGACCCTCGTCCTTTTGATCCAGGGGCCAAAACGTTCGCCGTGCACAAACTACACCCCGACACTGACGGCGATACACGGTATTATTACAAAAGGAACGGACACTTTCAATATTTTCCAACAAAAGAGAACATTGGGTGGGGTCGTCTTTCATCCGATTCACCGAAATGTCGCTGAAAATATTCGTAGCCACGCTCGATTCTCTACGATCGAAACGTAGACAAGACTGCCAAATAATATTTTAACGATCTCTTTGTACTTTTAGAGTCGACGTTACACGATTATACCATTCTTATCATCATTTCCAATACCGTACCGTTATATTATAGTAACACAAACGATTCGTTTTACGAACGTCGCTATTTAAAATTGTAACACGCGGAGCTTCCTTTTCGCTAGATTTCTTTCACATTTTATACGAGGATACGATGCGTTTAATGCGATAAATAAAATAAACTTAGCCGTGCAAGCTAATCTCGTAAAACGTGCAAAGTGTTTCGAGATTTAAAGTTAGTGTTGTTCGTTTCAAATTCGATATCGGTGTTCAACGAATTTTCGTCCAAGTATATGGAAAGTTAAGACGTTTAGGTATCGTCGAGTTTACGAACCGAAACATACGGATCATTCAAGAAAGAACGCACAAAATTCGAAAATCTCCCTAGTTATTAACAGAACTTTGGCTTTCCGTTGCACTTGCTGTTTTTTTTTGTTAACGAGTAGTTTTTTTTTTAAATGAGAAAAGGCGGAATTGTAAAACACGTGGCGAATCTGCGCGAAACCGAAGACCAGAAGAACAGGAAGAACATTAATTAGACTTCGTAAAGTTCGCCGAGTTAGCGGACAAAGATCAATGGTAAGGTTTCCGGGTAGGAAATGAAGAAAAGTTCAAACGATCCTCGTAAGTTCGGCCGCGCCACGTGTATCGTGTAGATTTCCGGTTTCGAAGAATAATCCCGGTGGTCCGTGAATCATCTAGCCGGCGATTGGCAATGTGTCAGAAGTTTGCATAATCGACACCGAAAATAAACGAGTGACAGACTGGTCGACGCGCACGGGAATGTAAAAGCACGTTGAACACAAAATTAGTATCGCGCCGATAAGTGTTTCTACGCGCTCTTCGAACTTTTGCGTATTGATGCTGTTGGGACAAGTTTGCGGATGAACGGAGCAGCCACTTTTATATTTTTAAGCAGAACAGTCATCGAACGATGAACGGGTCCCACATTTTTTGTGAAAATGTATAAAAACGTGAGACGATAGTTTATTTTATTTTACATTTAATTTACGTTCTATAAAATTTTAGTAGATAGTATAATATAAACGATCAACGCCGAGTCTAGAAGGCGCGAGAGAAAACTTGACAAATTCAAATTTATGCGGAGAAATTTCAAGATAAATTATCATCAAGAATTTGTTGATGGTAAAACGTAGTATATTAATTGGACGTTCGGATGCAATACCTTCCAACTCGATTTTTGTTCTGGAAAAAGTGTTGCCAACACTCCCAATAGCTCGCAGGTAAAAATAGAAGCGGGTCTCCGATCGTGTTGAAGCAAAACGGTGCGAAAAGATACCGCGTAAGAACAGAATCTGCTGATTTACTCAGCCACCTGTAGGTAAACGTTATCTTGTCGAAAAATACGCTTGTAAAGTTTAACAATCGTGCACCTAAAATTTCGAAATCGTGACACTAAAATTTTCAAGTTTCTGCCGAAAACTCTGAGCAAGATGGATCACTACGAATTCCGAAAAGGTGTTCGGGCACGATCCTCGGATCATCGATTAACGCGAAATGTAACAGGAGACATGGCGAAAAAAGAGGGAAGAAGGAAGGTGACGTAGGGACACTCCGCGTGTCCCTTCTCAGCTCTTTCCGACTGTTTGTTCATTTTTTCCGCTCAGTGCTTGCCCTCTGTCTCTCTTCCCCGACCTCCACGCCCCTCTTCCCCTGCTGCCCCTGCCCCCCCCCCCCCCCCCCCCGCCGCGCGGCCCCCCGCCCGCCCGCCCGTTTCTTCCTTGGGTCGGAGTAAGGACGGGCATTGACCTCCACGCGGTGTATGGAGCGCTGCACCGAAATATATCGTTGTTGCTCGCACATGCGTCTGCCCTCACTGCTTCTCTCTCTCTCTCTCTCTCTCTGTCTCTCTTTCACACACACATACCCACACACACTTCCAGACCTCGACCACCCCCTGTTACACCGGCCCCTGCGAGCTCTCTCTCTCTCTCTCTCTCTCTCCGGAGATGCACAGAAAAACCACGAAGGACCCGAAAATTCCGAAAAGAGCTACCTAATAGTAACGATTAGCGCTTTCGTAGTTTTCTCGCCGCTTCATCGACAGCCTCGTCATCCTCCAAGTTCGCTGAGCAGTGCCGCATCGTGGTGCTCGCAGGCCTTAGGCGTTCCTGCATAGCATCCATCCCCTATTTCTTCGAGCTGTCGCGACCTTTTCGATCTGCTGTAACCTGTTTTTCCACGACGTAAACTTCGCTTTCTGGCCCGCACGATGTCCAAGCGAAACTTCTTCGGATCCATTTTGGGCCAGAGTACAAGAACGCTTATACGAATATCAAGCTTCTGGCTACTAATTCAAATTGCCGCTTGTCTCGTTAAAACCTATCGAAGACCGAACGCGCCCAAACGAAATTATAATAGTAAATCAAATGTTAAGTCATCCTAGCCGTTCTTTAGCGACAATATTTTCTCGAGAGAAGCTAGCCACGACGTCTCGTTGTTCGCCGCCATAAGCGTTACATTTTCACGAGCTCCGGAGGACAGAGACGTTCGGTGTACTCTGTCCGACGCTAAACCATACCAGACACCTAGCTCGGGGCTTCCCCAGTAACCGTTACACATTTCCGCAAGCTCCGAAAATCTGTCCAAGCCCCGGACAGAGAGTGCGACACAGCCGCGATGCCTCGCGAAGATCGCCAGGAGACGACGTCTGGCACGAGTCGACGAAAGGCTTGCCCGCGATAACGATCACCGTGACTCGAGTTTCGCCGAGCGTAAACACACGGCAGCGTCTGTCGCGCGAAAATGATCGGACCAATTACGAAACACGTGGTGTGTACAGCGTCCGCCCCGGGATAGCGGCGTCGGGCACGACATTTCGGACCTACGCCAACGAGACGCGCCACGTCCGCGAGACGAGCCGCGTCACGAGCAGGATGAGGAGGAGGAGGAGGAGGAGGATGAGGAAGAGGAGCAGGAACAGGAGGAGGAGGAGGAGGTGGAGGAGGAGTAGGAGGCAGAGGGCGAGAGGAATCGAGTCGGAGAAGGATGGAGGAAAAGAAACGGCGGAAGAACACGTGGACCGGCCTCATTAAGTTCACCGTGGGGGGAAATAAAAATTTCAGTTGGTCAGTGTTCGCGCGCGGTCGTTAAAACAGCGTTAGGAGAGATCGCCGACTGTCGGACCGGCTGCGGGTCGTGTCGGCCTGGCCCGGACCAGGCCGGGACGGGCGGGTACACGACACAATCGTTACATTATGGGCGCCGCGCGCGACTGCCGAAAGGCCGGGTTCAACGCCCTTTCGATGCACTCCGAAACTCCTTTCCTTCCGCTCCTTCGCCCTCCTTCCGCGATCGATAAAGCCTGACCGTGAAAACGCGACGAATGTGCACGGCGACGACGACGACGACGACGACGACCAGTCGGTTTTCAGGCCCCCGCTCCGCTCTGCTCCTCTGCTCTCCTCTCCTCTCCGGCGCCCTGCACCGCCCTTCTTCGCCGTCCGTCGCGCCACCCGTTCCGATCTTCCTCGCTGCCTCTTGCTCCGCAGCCCTCGCTCGGCGAGCATTGCGTCTGCCTCGCACTCGCGAGCTACGAAGCTCGCCACGCCGCCGCTCTTCGCCAACGACTGACTACTCCGCTCGTGCGTCTCCGACGAGCCTCGTCGGTTTTCGTCTACGCAAGACACAGATGTGCCGACGTCGCAACGTGGTTTCGCGAGTGACAATTGAAATTTTCTCACGGCCAGTGGCCCGTCTCAGCGGGAGGACTTTTTCCTCTCTGTCTCTCTCTCTCTCTCTCCCCCCCTCTCTCTCTTTCTCTCTTTTCCTTTTCGTTTTTGGTATCGGAGGAGGCCGGATGCACCTTAATGGCCACGATCGATATGGACGTGTGCGTCGAGGAAAAGGAACACGCGGAAAAGGGTTGTGCTCGCGAGCGTGTTGACGGACGCGACCGGCTACGAGGTGGACTGGGACAGGTCAAGGACCTGGGCTCTAACGATACGAGAGCAAATCTTCTGCTCTAATGAATTCTACACGAGAACGGCTTTTCGTTGTGCCATTGACGTTCGCTCGGAAAGGGGTGGCTTCGCGCGCGAGGTCGTAATGCCACCGTTGGGGTGTGCAAAATAGTAGCAGCGTGTCCGGTTAAAAGGCGAGCCCGTGCTTCGTGGATAACAACGAGTACGAATGCAATTCGGTGCGCAGTCGAATAAAAAGTCGATCCTGTCGTCTTCTCCACCCGCGCACCGTTTCACCGATCGAATCATTCTACGGTTCGTGTTCGGTATTCGACGCGACTTTTTGAACGGTAGGATCGTTCTCGGACACGGTTTTCGTTGGGCACACCTTGATCATTTCGACGCGACCTTTACCTCTAGAAAATTATGAATTGTTGGGGCATTAACCCTCGTGCGAGCAGGGGTGGGGCTTCTCCGCGCATCTGTTGGGAACATTAAAAATTTAGCGCTCCTCGCGCGCTGGAAATACGATTATCCATTGCTATTTTTGACGAAGATACAAACGACGAAGCATCGTCGATCCAACCTTGCGGCACTTTGGATTTCTTTTGCCAGAGCTACGGTAGACGAGTCCAAAAGAGAGCGAACAAACTCTACGAAAATCCTGTCGATTGAATACTTTCGTCGCTCACTCTATTTTCCGACGCGCACGACAACCTCGAAATAACCTCGAAATAATCGAAAACGCCCACGCGTGAAAAACGTAGTAGCGCCATTTGACGCCATTTGGCTACTGGAAACGCTAATGGACACGCGTCGGTTTGTGTTTCGTTAAATCACGCGTTTGCGGTAGTTTCGTTGGAATCTCAACATAAATGGAACGCCCTGTACATCGTGTAGCGACGAAACGACACAAACGCAAATGCTTTGGTGCTTGGTATTCGAGTTGGAAAAGTAGTGACTCACGGCAAAGAACCGGCAGTGGATCACGAGAAACAGGCTGCTTGTATTTTCGCTTTCCGAGTTTTCGCGATGGGTCGCGGCGCGGCACAGTACGAATAATGTTTATAATTGCTCGATTGTGCACGCATTCGACTCTGACGATATTCTTCGAGAGAGAGAGAGAGAGAGAGAGAGAGAGAGAGAGAGAGAGAGAGGGAGGGAGAACGGGGGGTTCGTTCATCGCGAACACGAGGGAGTGCACGCGGCACACGGTTAGTTTTGATCGGTCCGTCACGGACTCGAGACGAGACGAGTTCATACGCAGCCAGAAATAATTACCGTTCCGCGCGCATCCGCGCGGATGCAACCGATGCGCCTGAACACCTAGCGATCCTGCGACTCTGCACGCTTCCGCGTGTTTTCTGTACGCGTCACGCGTTATTGAACAGCGAATTACTTTATCGCGCGACGGCCGTATAGGGCGTGTCAAATTCGATGGGCCATTTTAACGGCTGCCGCTGTTGCCGCTGTTGCCGCTCGTAATTATTCGAACGATCGAGATTTCACGCTTTGCCACGCTTTTCGAACGTCTCTATGAATGTTTCATGCCGTTGCCGGCGTAAATAACTCTTTGTTCACGTAGGAGCGTGCTGCGGAGACTGCGTAGGTGTGCAGAAAAATGGATTTTGGTCAGGGTTAGCTGATAAATAAGCGAGAATAGAACTTTGGTACTCGATGCGGTACAGGTTTTTCCTTGAAGTGTACTTGGTCGAGTCACGATTGGCGTTTAACCAGTCGGCGGTTGCGATCTGTTTGAAAAGTCTGCAAATTGCTGTCGAAGATGCTCGCAGCTTCCGTTCGAGTAGTCAGATTTGAATCCCGTCACGGTTTTCTAGCGATTTATTCTGTATGCGGCGGAGAGCCCGCGGAAGATTGTCTGCGAACCGCGCGCATCGGAGGAGACGCGAAATTTCCGACGGCGATTCCGAACGAAAAACAGTTAGTTTCTCGTTCTCGTTCGGAAACGCTTTCCCCAACCACGAGAGTCCGGGTCTCCCCGACCGGAACCGCCGTACCCGATATACCTTTATCTAAAAATAATTCCACCCTTGAAACCCGATCGAGCTAAAATCGTCCCGAGGTGTTCGAGAGAACGGGTCCGAATGCAGAGGCTCCGAGAAGCGCGGCAAAAAAGCACATGCCCGGAAGATGAAAATCTTTGAAATACGGACGCGTCAGCGCCCGACGCACATTTTCCAACGCAACTTTTGCGTATCGGATTTCGACGCTCTCGCGATCTTCGTTATTCTTTGCGAATTTCGCGGCACTTATTTCCGTTCGCGATGCTCTACGAATTATTTTGTTAGAGGCGTGCACGATTTCGTTTCGCGTTATTTTACGCTACAAAGCTTTCGCTTTGGGGAGATTCGACAGAAGATGGATGATCCACGTACGTTCTAAAAAGGGGCATTTTTAAGAAGGGGCGAAAGCTCTTTTCCAATCGGTGAGCGAATAAATCGAGAGGGCCGCTGCTTCGCTTGGTACCAGGAGCTGCAGTGTCGTCGATTCGTAGAGAATTACGCCCTCGGACCGAAACCGCGGAGTAATCGGGCAAAGGGCGCGCACCGAGAAACTCCGCGTCCGCGAGCTCCGCTCAATTATCGCGGTGCGCGTGACGCGTGCTCGGCCTTTGGAATTCGTTACGAATATTATGCCCCGCCGTCCGGTGTTCTATGCATCGGTCTCTACACGGTCTAGGCTAGATTCTCGCGTACAGCGGAAAGAGGAGAAGGGCGCGCGGGGCGGCGGTGGGCGGCGGGGGCGGTCGGAGATTCAGCTCCATCTGGTGGAGGTGCATGGCGATATCGGCTCTCGATGTAGGTGCGCGATGCTCGGCCGTGCACGTGCACGCGTGCACGCGCGCGCACCTAGAGAAGCGGGCGTGTGCGCGTGTGCGCGTGTGCGCGGTGCATGCTCGCCCCTGTGTGGCCTCTCGTCCGTGTGCTCCACAACGTAGACGGGTCGTTGACCCCGCGGCGCACTCTGCGCTACACGTATTCCAAACTACACAAAACACAACGTGTCTCGGTAATGCTTTACGGACCGTTTCGAATTTAATCCGACACTGGCGCGGCGTGCACGCGCGATCGGCCGACCACCGCCGAGGAACTCGGCTGTCCGGGCGGCTGCTCGAGAGGAGATCGTCCCCGAGGAGGAGAAAAGCAACGAGAAACGAGATTTAAGACGCCGACGGGGCCGAGGGGGGCGACGATCGATCGGTTACAAAGCGAGCGTAAGAGAGCGCGATTGGCTCTTCGGGACACACGGAATCGTGCCGCACCGGGTCCTTCGGGCGACGCGACGCCGAATTCGTCGATCCGCCGGCCGACGCGATTCCACCACCCCCGAATAGGCGCGACCTTGCACTCTCCGCTCTCTCGGACCTTGCCCACGATCGTTACTGGGCTAACGTCCTTGGGGGTTCGGAGCTCGAAAAACCCGAATCCCGACCAAGTCCTCTTTCGACCTTCTTCGGCTCGAAACGAATCAAATTGTTGCTCGCACCAATTTTTACTCGAACGAATTGTTACGCGCTTTATGTAACTAATTCTTACGATACGCGTTAGTACTTTTTCACAAACTGACCGAATTTCTACCGTGATCTATGGAAACCACCCCGTGTGTCTACAAATTCGATGAAAGAGTAAAAAGTTTCCACAAAGTCGTTGGGGCGGGGAAAATATGCGAAGAGTGTGCACGATCTCCAAGGGTTCGAACGCTTTCACCCTTTTAGCCGTAATCATTGTTTACATCGTTCTTTCGCGCGATGTAACGACAACGATAGAAAGGTGGCGACTTTGCGTGTCTCAGCCTGCGCACGTATGCGGAAACGGGATCGTTTAAATACTAATTGGTCGCACGTGACTTTGGCCGGTTCCTCGCGCGTCGGTCTCGCGATGCGTACACCACCCGACACCCGCTTTCTATAATTAATCCTAAAACCGTTGGAGCCGCGGCCGCGCGTGTCAGCCTAAACGGCAAGTTTCTAATCTACCATCCGATTAAACGGCAGAGACGTCGCGCCCGCGAAACCCTTCTGCGAAAATTCTTTGGGGAAACGGGCGGGGCGAGCCCACGGTTCTCACCGACATTTCATTATGCAACAACGGACCTCTTTATTTATCGCGAAATCGAATCGTGAATTTCCATGACACGCTACAGCGAATATAAAAAATGATTCCGCGAAGCACGGAGCACGGCGCTTCTTCTCAAAATTGTAAAATTCTATTCACATGGATCGTTGTTTCTTGAATTTTTCAAATTTTCTGAGGTTATTTCGGTTATCAACCGTGGTCGATATTTATCAGTCGTATAAGCCGTATTATATAATATTTGATGCGTCCGTAAATGGAAGTTCGATAACCGTAGTCTATCGTCGTTACAAGATAGAAATTTCCCAGTATCGCCGTTATTAAATGAAAATGAATAATTGTAAAATAGAACGCGAGTAGTTACGATTACGCACGCGTACGAAGCGACGTAGACTAATCACAGATATTATATTCCTATTGAAACTTACAAGCGGACACCCGAACCGAATCCGCATACCAAATATCTCGTGCAAGTTCAGGTTTCGGTTCGGCCGCTCGTAAAACCTCAAATTTTCTCGCTTGAGCAGCGTAGAACTGAATACGACGGTAACGAACCAATATCCAGAACATGTAAGCCCGTTAACAATTCCAACGACCAAGTCGAATTTATCTTCTGATGCGATTAGTGCCTTTCGGCGACTGCCGTTCCCCGGTTCCGTCTCTGCATGTTTTCTAAATACATTAGAAAATGTTTCTTATACGATCGAATAAGGCACAGATTTTCAAATTGAATTTCTCCCTTGCGACGACTCGCTGAAACTACATTTATCGTCGTCGTTTCAATTTTGATAAAAAAAAAAAAAAACGAAAGAAAACACTTTGTTCGAAACAATTTTTTACACAATATGTATAGTTTACGAGTAGAACGATATGTACAGTTGAATTTTGTTGAACCTTTTGAAAGAAGGGCACACCACTGTGCATATCGTCGCTGAACGAATTCGTCGGATCGAACGGCCAACGATCGTCCGCGCGGCAACATGAAACGGTGAAAATCGCGACTAGGGAAATGGTCGCGTGGAAAAGCCAGTCGGCAAAGGAAGAGGGTGGTCCCGTTTGGAAATCGTTTTCGAGCGATAAACCCGGTGACGTTGAACCACGATTACGGTTACACATCTGTTTCCGCGTCTGTTTGTTCGGCGCGCGGGGACGGCTCGTTATCGAGGCACACCGATGTCACCGATCTCACCGATGAAATCGAAAAGCAGCTGTTTTCGTCGAGCGAACTCGTCTGTCTTTTCCCCGATCAAAGTTGCTCGGCGCTATACGGTTCAATTTTTAAAGAACGAGCTGTGCGAAACTAGAAATTTCCATAGAGATTCGCGGTTGAAAGACTACTTTTCCCGATTAAATCGTCAATTCGTTATATCCGATCGAAATATTCTTACGAAGCGATACGAGTAATGCTCGACTCTGTAGAATGCGAGTCATCGAAGAATACGTGTCAAAGGCCGGCCCTGACCGGCAACGCAATGGCGTGCGGACAACCGTTGGCGTGCACACCGCAGAAATTGACGGTTAAGAAAGCCAGGCTAAATCATATCCTGTCATAATTGCTGCTAGTTTAACCTAATTCCTGCGAGACGACCTACGCGCGACCACCTACCGAGTGACCGATTTCCCAATTCGAACCCCGTCTTAACCCCGCGAATCGCGAGCTTGGTCGCGCCGCGATTTTATTTGCCGATAGATTATTCAAGAATTAGAGATGCGTCTTTCTTAGAAAGCTGACACAAATTGAAACGTTTCCAAAAGCATCGACAAATTTTTCTAACGATCGATTACATCTCGAAACTCGAAGTACGATTTCTTCTTGGTCGTTTCAACCAGTTTCGAATAAACCGCGTACCGTTTCGCGTTTGAGTCAACTTTTTAAAATAAATATTTAAATGCCCGGCGTGCGAACATTTGATTTTCGGACGACTCGATATTTCGTGGAGCAACTTTTCGAAATCGATAGGAATTAAGGAGAGATCGATCGGCGACGGTTGATCACAAAGGTACTCGCGAACGCGGACAGACGAGAGAGAGAGAGAGAGAGAGAGAGAGAGAGAGAGACAGAGAGAGAGAGGGAGAGGGAGGGAGCCCTTTCGCCCCATCGGTAACGAAGTGGGCCTCACGCAACCTCTAATTACGTTCGATCATTAGTCCGAAGGAGCGATCCCGAATGTAGGTTACAGCCGTAAGGGGACGATTCGGAGGTAGTATTCAGCGGCATCGCCGCTTTGGAAAAAAAGCAAAGGCGCTCCAACCCTCCCGTCGATCAAACTTCCGAGGCGCGCCCCTACCCTTTCCCTGCTGCGTTCTCGGGCTCTCTTCGAACGCAGAGACAATCGAACCGCGGAACAAAGGCACTGATTAAAAAAAAAAGGAGGGTTTAGTCCTTGGATGCAGTTGGTCGCAGGGTAGGTTGTTAGGTTGCCAAGCGACAAACCGTACATTGACCTACCCCATCGTTCGGGGCCGCGTGTAACGCGTACATCAGCGTGGCACACGTTGTCATGGATACTGCGTATCCCCATAACTGGAAATCATCTTCTTCGATATGGAGCGGTGGAGTGCTTTTAAACGCTCGCGAACGATCGCTGCTTTTCAACGGTCGAGAGAATTTTCGGCGCGAGAGACGCCCCGAACGGTTCGCTCTTTCTTCGCGCCCGGGAATTAGGGTCAAACTACGATCTCGTGTCCGATCGGTTGACCATTTCCATCGGAACGAGTCAGACTCGTAATGGAGTGAACAGGAACGTTGTTAATTTCTCGTAGATCGAGGGAACCCTCGATTGCCGAGGCTACCCCCCGTTATGTCAAGGTCTAGCAACGAAAGTCAACGATGGCTAGACTGTGAGCCTTTCGTCCTTGACCACATTTTTATAAGGGAAATGTTTCTTCGCCGAGAAAGAGGGTCCGCGATCCATCATCATCAGTTGGACCCGAAACTTTCTTATTTTGCGTCCGCGATCCAGCGACAGCGATTAAAAAGCAGATGAGAAATAGAGCAACGAACTGTTCGAACCGTTGGCAACGAGAAAATTCTCATTGACCGGCGACTGTCGAGCATTCGCTGTCGAGGGATCGACGCAATTACGGTGCAGCAGGGGCACCGGTGACATTAGGCGGGTGCAGTCGAGACCCAAGCTTCCGTAGGCCAATCCCCTCGGGCCGAGTTTTCGAAGTCTTTTCGAGTCCTGTGCTCCGCGTCCCCACCTGAACACGCGCCCGTTCCTACCCCAGGATCGAGCCGCGGTGCCACCCCAGCCAGACACGCGGATATAGCTTCGCTCGTATATCGCGTATCGTATAACGTGGCAGACTACCGGTCTGTCGGTCGTAAAACGGGTGCCACGGCGCTCCGAGTGCTGCCGGTCGTGCCATCGCCCCGGCGGTAGCTGGCGGGAAACTGTGTGGGAGAGGGTGCAGGTCGTCTCGGGGGCTGCCGCTGCCGGACACCTCCGGATCGGACGCGTTTCGGTCTGTTACGCGAGCTCGCACTTCCGCCACGCCGCCGCATCCTACAGGTAAATAGACCCCGTCCACGTCGGACCGGATTAACCCCTATCGACTCTTAAAGCCTGCTCTCGCTTACGGTCTGCTTACGCTCCGGCGATATTCTTCGTTGCTCGCGTTTGCGGCGCCCGAACGAATTGTTCCTCCGAGCAAATTGCCGAGATTTGGTCATCGGTAAGGTATAGCCTGGCTCGATCGATCGCTGTGTGCCTTCTTTTGGCTTCTGTTATTCTGTTTATTCTGACTTTATGTTTTTCATTAAAAAATAAACGAAATAAAAGAATAGCAAATTAAAGAAGCGTAAAGAATAGTTTACGCTGGCAAAACGGTAAACGTGAACTAAATTACTAAAATAGTACGCGAAACCTTTCGCGTTCGCGAATCGTTGCTGCGCTTGGTTGATCGTTGGTTGATCGTATCTTCGATGTACGTTCGTAAGATTAAAATGCTGCATCATTTTTATGAAATCTTCGGACAGAACGAGGTACCCGTTGCCGGGTTATTAAATAGCAAAAGCTCTGTTGGTTGCACGCGAAGCAATAATATTATATTTAAAAAAGAAGAGCGAAAAGAAGATTCTCCACGCTGAAAAATGTGACTCTCCGAATGCATCGAGCTCTCTATGCTCTTTCGGTAATCAGAGCCAGCAATCTCATCTGCTTCTGCTCTTAATACAGCCGTGTCGTGATGTAATTGAACGGAACAATAACATCGCCGGTGGTTCCGCGACCTACCGACTTGTTGCGTATCCCACATGCTGATTTCTATCTGTGGAGAAGCGATGTTCGCAGTCGCTGCGGACAAGCCATTGCAGGGAAGCTCTCCGATTGCGCATACCACCCATTTCTTCGTCCGTTTTGGTAGTCCGTTCGTTTCGTTCGGCGACGATTTATTTAGAAAAACCGAATTACTGGTCTCGTCGCTGGGAGACGCGAGCTATTTCGAAGTTTGCTTCTTCGCATGGGGACGTCGTTGTCGCGGTATTCTTTCTAGTATCGGTACAAGTAGCTTCGAGTACTAACAACGAACCAACGGTCGAGTGTACCGAGACTGAAAACTTAACGAATTATAAAATATTAAAAATTGCAAGTCGGAGCCGGAAATTTCGTAGCCGGGAAAATATTTAAAGGAACGAGGACTGTCGGGGGTGTGGGTAGAGCGCGTCGAAGCAGCGCTCGACGAGGCGGTGAAAACGGTAATAAAGAACGTCCCATAGGGCTGTGGCGCGTCTTCGACAGAGTCCTAGTCGTAGGAGAGCTCCGTAAAGAAGAGCCTCGTCGATATTCGCCGATGCATCGCGCGAGGGGGTCGAACGTCGTTCGGTCGGTGCCGGCTGCTCGGCCGGGTTCAACGAACTCGGTGGGTCTTGAGGGAAAGGCCGAAGTTCACGAAGCTTCTTGAGAGAGTATAGTCCCGATTCATTAGCGGCGCGGCCACGTTCATACGTGTGTCTCGGTGCGGCGGCGAGCGGGGACGAGCGGGGGGGGCGGGCAGGCAGGCAGGCAGGCAGGGACGGGTTGGCGCGGGCGAGGGAGGAGGGACGCGGAGGGGGCGCGCGGGGCTCCATCGGTGGGCGGGGTGTATACACGTTGTGCCGTTTTGAGGGTCACGTTCACAGCGCAGCATCCCCTGTGACGGCGTGGTCGATTCGGTGGTTGCGCGAGGTCCGGGCCGCAAGGGGTATAAGGGACTCGAACTTGCTGGCGCAAGGCTAGGTAGAGAAGGGGTGTCGGTTGGGTTAGCGCGGCCGTGTGGCAGGGGCCGGGGGCCGGGGGTCGGGGGTCGGGGCCGTGGCGGCCGGCCCGGGGAGGGGGCGAGGCCGGAGGAGAACGAACTGCGAAAGCAAGGGTTCGGTGGAGCAACGGGCGGGGTGGAGACGCGGGGACGGAGACGCACAGCTGAGCCGTCGGTCGATGCAACTGCACGCGAACCCCTCCAACAACCGATGCTCGCATCCCCGTCCGGCACTCTCGGCTCGCGACCCTCTTTCTTCGACTTTAAACCCCTTCCAGCTGCCGCGTTCCGCGCCCCTACCCAGTCTTGTTGCCCCTCGATTCTATCTGGCACCCTCGGTCAACGACCTCCGCGAGCTAACGCACCAACGACTCCCATTCTCTCTTTCTCGTTTCGTCTCTCTCTCTCTTTCTCTCTCTCTCTCTCTCTCTCTCTCTCTCTCTCGCCCCGTGCCTCCGTCTCGCTCCCGTCAACCACCGGTTTCGCACGATCCCGACCCTCCGTCTCTCTCCACTCGCCACGGGCACCCCCCTCGAGCCGCCGCCGCCCCGCCGCACCACCCGCCCGCCACCTAGCCCCACCGTCCCGCGTTGCTCTTCGGCCGTTTCTCTCGGCGCTCTGCAGTTTGTTTACATCGGTGCAGGACTTTTAATCGCGATCGATTCGCGCCCCGTCGCCAGAAATTCGCGTACGCGGACGCCGCCGCGACCCGCAGCGACCGAACCCGACCCGGATTTCGCCGCGATAATTATCGATGCCGGCGAACGATCTACCGCCGTCGCCACCCAGAAGACCCGCGGGTGAATCGGACGCGGGCTCGCCGGGGCGGAGGGCGGCCACCCTGGATCTTCCAGGGTCAATGCGTTCCTCCTCGAAGTTCTAGTTCGCGATTCCGCTACCCCAAGCCACCGCAGGACCTCGGGCTGCCGTCGTCGCTGCTGCTGCTGCTGCTGTTGTCGCTGTTGTCGTTGCCTCCGGTGCTGCTGCTGCTGCTGCTGCTGCTGCAGCGCGCTGCATCGGTGCACGCGGATGATCGCGTTCCCGAGGTATGGACAAGTTGTTGCGACTCGGTCGATTAATTGCTCGAACGGTTCCTCTCTCGAACCGCTTCGCAAAATTTTCTCTCCCACGAGGACGTCGAGAGGAAGCGAAGGTGGACGATAGCGTCTTTCCGATACCGTGCGCGCTCCATCGACTCGTCGATCGATGAAATTGTGCACTCCCGAAAGTGGAGCGCCACCGACGCGATTTCCTTCGTGAAACACCAGCCGAGGAATTCGGTTATGCCGCGACGATATCGTTCGTTCGATCCTCTTCTTTCCAAATATCTCGATCGTGTCGAAGGACTGTGTCGCTCGTGCCGGCGTTGATGTTTTTCTAATGTTAATAACTACCCTTCGTCTAAATTGGACGAAACGAGGTTATAATTCAGTGTGGAATTCCAATCGCTCGAAACGATCGAAGAAAAAATTATAGCAAGTACTATAGCTTTCGTTTCCTGCAACCGATGCAGACAATGTTGATTTTGTGTAAGAATCCGCGGTCCTCCTCGCTGGAAGACGAGTGTGACCCAACGATCGAGCATTTCCCTCCGGTCACGCATTTATAGACGGCCTCGTTGCGACAACCGTCCCCCTTACCGCAGCGAGAAACAACGACGAAGCAACCGGTCCGACCAACGGAGCTCCACTCGCGATCGTAATTCACGCTAACAAAAGGAGCAACGTTATCGATAACCTTCGGGTCCTCGAGGGTAGGAAGGCGGAGAGAAGAGAAAGAATTAAGCCGGTCGGCATCGCTGATAAAAATAAAACGTCCGCGTTGTTTCGAAGCAGGCTGGGAGATTCGCGGCCGCTGGTCGGCCGTCAATTTCTTAAAAGTGTTCATTTGTTTCCCGAGCGGGCAGAGAGACGACGATAAACGGAGGAAGCGCTTTGCATCGGCTGGGGGACTCGAGTGCCGTGCAAGAAACGGTATCGTAAATATGGCCGCTCGTCAAAACAGACCGCGGTGACGGACTATTCTCGTAGCCGGGCACCACTCCGGCTTTGTGTCCTCGCCGTTCGTTGGTTCCGCGAGATTGAAATAGTAGCTGAGGGCATCGGCTACGCCGAAAAAGCTCGATTGATGCCCCAGCCAGAGGTATCCTCGGAGGGCATGTCAATTTCGATGTCTCCTTCGCAGCCTTTGGCTTCTCCCTTCCCTTCGGTTCCCCCCGTCCCTTCTTCTCCCCGAGTCTCGCCCTCTTCGTCCATCCATCCATTCCTCCGTCCTTCCTTCCTTCCTTCCTACCTTCCTTCCCTCCCTCCTTCCTTCCGTGTCTCGTTTTTCCACGATCGAGAACACCGACGGCCGCAGACTTTTACCTTTCCAAATAAATTATTTCCAGAGGTACGCCCGGGGCCACGTGGCACGCTAGCCAAAGAACGAGGATTAGTCCCGACGCCCGCCCGACCGAAATAAAATGGAGAAATAATTAAAATTCAAGGATGGTCCCCTCTCCAGACCCGGGCAAAGTCTGCTCCGCGCGACGGAATGAAAATCTGGCGCGACAACGCGATCGTTTCTCTTGCTTTTTCGTCCCTCGATCTTTCGCAAGGTGCGACCGATTCGTATTTTGTCGGTTCTTGGGAAACTAGATTTCTCCCTATTCGAATAGATTCCATTTCGACAACTTCTTCATAAATCCTTATTCGAAAAGTTAATTATATCGAAGTGAATACATGATGTGTTGATACAGGAACGCAGCGTCGATTAATCTTATCGTTTAATTTCGACATGTGGAAAAGAGAAAAAGACATGTGGTAAAGAGAAACGGTACCCTCGAATTACCAAATGTAACGCAAACGCGAGCATATCGGCATACCCTTCCTTATTTACTTCCGATTCACCTATTCACGGGGGCAGCATAAAACATACTCGTCCCCCTACGACTCCGTTTCCATAAAGCGCTATTACGTGATCTACCGTGAAACAAGATTTCACGGAGTCAGGAGCCGATACACGCGCCTCCTGCGACGAGGAGGAACGCAACGTCGCTGGTTCTTCCGCGAATAGCTTTCACGGTTCCACGGCTGAAACTGCCACGGGCTAGTTGAAACGTCGATACACCGCGAAAACGTGTCTGCGGAAATTTCGGCGCTACGTTTCCTGCGTGGCGTCGAGCTGTACCCGATGCTACGTCCGGTTTAAATTCTTATCGAAATCGTGCCTTTAATACGGAAATACTTGGACCAATGAAAAGAACAACCGTCCTTGGGACTATTTCAACAGGCTTCCGTCGTCTCGGAACGTTTCATTTATCTTTACGTTGCACCTGTTTCTAGCTCTCGTCACCCGTTGGTGGTCGACTCGTTAACGACATCTTCTACCCGTGTAGCAGGAATGCTCGTTGAATCTTTGCGGAGCTCGAGCCTATGAACTTTGTCGCATTATTAGAAGCGAACATGAATTTCAATAGACTCGACTACAATATCGTTTTTATAGAAAAACGAGTTTCCCACAAATTACGTCTCTTTTTCTGATATTATTCGCCGAGTCTTTCTTAATAGTTAGATTTTCCTTGATTTCGACCAGCAGCCATAAGGGTTGCCGACGCCTGGTTCAAAAATAGTAGTTGAACCCTTTTGCACAAGAAAATCTTAGCAAAGTCCAGTCTCTGTCATAGAGAGCTACGTATTCGAGAGACGACCAAATGCGTCGCTCGCGTCCCGAAAGGGCAGAGAGGGCCCAAGAAACCATAAACCGGGCATTTCCACCCTTGGGCTTGCCATTACTCGCGACCAGGTTCGGCAAGAACCTCGAAACGTTTCCCCCGATGCGGTAGCGGACCAGGATAGAAGAAGAGGAGCGCTCTGCGATCTCGTACCCTGACCATCCGCAAGCTGTCCTCTTTTCTCCCCGATAGAAAACATCTTCCCACCGCGATGCGTCTCCTCCTCGCCTTGGAGCGAACTTGCCCGTCGAAGGGTGAACAAACGAGACTGAAGTGGTATAAGTTGGAGCGCGTAAGACGTTGGAAGGGAGAGGAGAGGAGGAAGAAGAAGACGAAGAAGAAGAAGAAGAAGAAGGAGGAGGAGGAGGAGGAGGCCAGGCAAGGACAGATTGAGTAAAAAAGAGAAAGCCCTCGAACCGGTGGTGGCAGTAGCAAAGGGAGAGCAAGAGCGAGAGCGAGAGAGGGGAAGGGAGGAGCAAGACTCAACGATGCGGAGGAGTGTATGATCCGCGGGGCGGTTGAAGGGGTTGAAAGAGTAGTAGGAAGCTTGACTGTTCGCTGGGTAGGGGTTGAAGGGGGTAGGAAGGGGTGGGGTGGGGTGGGTGAGCGGTGTGCATTGAACCCAGACCGGTATCGAGCTGCCCACCCAACCACTCTATTCTTCTCTCTCCGTCTCCGTTGCACCCTCTCTCTCTCTCTCTCTTTCTCTGGGAGCGTGCCCTTCCTCCTACTGGCGAGCGTGGCACACACCATCGAGCGAAGAGTATGCTCGTAGTTGGTTGTAGCGGCGGTGTGTTGCTGGTAGCAAAGAGAGCGGTGATGCTGTCGCTCGGGTCTTCGGCCCGGACCTGCCTCAACGCGAGTCGCAGTGCGCAGCCAGGGAGTGTTTACTATTTTCGCGCGTGCGCACGCCGCCGGACCACCCTCTGATTCATGCGAGCGCGCGAGAGAGGGCCAAGGATGGGGGCCCGCGTGGGGGAACACACAGGTCGAACGGAGCGGACGGGTGGATGGTTGGTGGTGGCTGGCCCGCCGTGGCAGGGATGACTCGCGGCCCGGGAGTAGGGGCAGGAAGGTGAGTCGAGGCAAAAGGGGAAACGAGCCGGCGGCGCGAGGTGGGGATCCGTCGCGGATGGTGGGGCCGGCAGGGGAGGAGAGTCCGAGGTGCAACCACCGAGTCGGTGACCGGCGCGCGCGCGCGCGGCGGAGGGAGAGGACCGGCGCGACCGGCGCGACCGCCGCGACCGCCGCGATCGCCGCGATCGGCCACGCGGTGGGGCCGGACGAGGTGCATTCGACGAGGTGCATTCCAGGTGGGGAATTCCCCGGCGACGTTTTACGACACGTAACCTACACCCTGCCGCGAATGCACCGCTACAGCGAGCGGCGGGAGAGAAAGTGCAGCGGATGCGACGACACTGGACCCCCGCGAGGGTCGAACGACTAATGATCGCCTCCTCCTCCTTCGCCCCTTCCCTACGTTCTACCACGCCTCGACCGTTTTGTCTTTCCTGCTCTTTTCCTACGCGGGACTCTTCATCGTTTGGCTATCTTTCTCTGTCGCAACGTTCCCGACGCGGACCGAGTTTGGCACAGCAGCGTTTGTTGGATGAATACGGCTATTACCGTTCATTGTAGCCGCTGTTCCCCGACGGATCGGTATCTCCGGCCACGACTCGCCATGCTTTCTTCCTCCCGCGAATTTAAATATTCCCGTGGCTTCGGGGCTCTTGCAAATGGATCGGAAGGTGACTCTCGTTCGAGAGGCTGATGCGATGTTTCGTGGCTCGTTCGGCCCTATTAGAACCCTTCTAATGGGTTCTAATCATTAATTCCGGGTCGGACGAATGCTTCCTCGGCTGAAATATTTTCAATGTAAATTAAGCTCGCCAAGTTTTTGGAAGAGTTCGGTCCGTTCGCTCGAAATCCAGAAATATTCTCTGGGGTAAAAAGCGTCGGAATACTAATGCGGCCGGCTCCCATTTGAAATTTGGTTTTCCGGCGAACGAAAACGCATATCGGTCCTCGGCTGGAAGCGGTCGGGCGCGTTGTTCAACCAAATCGTTGTTCGACCAAAACCGTCCGCCTCTGTCATCCCAGCTTATTTTTTCGGGCGTGTTCGGAGCCGATAGCGCGGAAATTGCTGCCTCGTTTCTACCGGCCGGTAGCATGCTAATTGCGCGATTAAAACGCGATTCGCTTTTTGCTCCAGTTCCACGGTTACGTCACCGAGCAAAAGCAAACGGCATTTCATATGCCGGGTTAAAAGTCTCGAGGACTGTCGCCGAGGCTGCCAGGGAGCGCTCAGCCTCGTCGTGCTTCGTTAAATGCTTCTGGGAGCGGGAGCGAGAGCGAGCCGAGCCGAGCCGAGCGGAGTTTGCCGCGACAAACGAGTTTTCCTCGATTATGGTCTTTAAGGTTCCGCGTTCAAGGTGAGACCAACGCCGAGACTTGGCCGCGGTCGCTTATCGCAAACGTGTATCGGCATAATCGACGCCGCGCCGCGACTCGATCGTTCGACGGACCGTGAAATTCGTTGACGAAACAATTCGCGATCGATCGATCGATCGATCGATCGATCCTCGTTGCCGATCGAGTCGATCGAATCGAGGAATCGCGCGACCGGGAAACCACGGTGAAAGTTGACGAGCGAAAGGAAGGTGAAATTCGAAGGATAAGAAGCTAATGGTTCTGGGAAATGCTGGCCACCGTGAACCGGTGACACTGTGTTTCGCAACGCGTCGCTGCCGTTGCGAGTGTCTTTTGTTCAAATTATCTTTTTGTTCGGCTAAAGACAGACTAGGCGTTGCGTCCGCTCACAAAGAACGCGATTCTATGGAAATGGACGTGTCTCGATCGTCGTTTTCAAGAGTATTTAGAGGAATATTACTTTAGTAATTAAAAAGTCTGTTATCGTGAACCGTTATCGTTCGAGCCCAACTCCAAAGAGATTTAGAGATCGATCGTATTTGACGAAATCAATTATAGAATTTGATGTGTTGGATAAGAACGCGAAGATCGAGAGTTCTAAAGAAAATTAAGCGATCGTAGAAACAGCGACGACGCTTTATGGGATAGTTCGGATAACGACACGATCATGGTCGAATAAAACGAATTCCTCGCTTCGATAGGATGTCATCGATCTAGCTGCGAAGGTTTTCCGTGCGATTTGCAATTTCAATCTGAGATATGCCAAACCGATTTTCGACGATTGGTAATCAGTCGGGAAACAGACTCGGGAAATCGATGTTAATCGAGGGAATCAGGATATAATCGATGAAAGGGATTTCAAAACGGTTTTCAATCTGTTATTGGGGACTGAATATCGGTTCGAATTGAACGGTTCGTAATCATCGAGCTCTTAATATCGTAGAAAGCCAGGATTCCGCGAGAATATTTCGATCGTCTTTTAAGCAACACCGAATATTATGCGTAATACTATATTTTTACTATACGTTCGCAAACGTTTCATGGATTATACGAATCGGAACAATTCACTGTATAAACAAAGAATAAATGTCATTTTTTATGACAACATCTCGTCATTATTTTCAGTATATACTTGAACTAACTCTTAAATATGCAATGCTAAAGAATTTATATTCGTATACAATATATGCATACTATTTAAGAAGAAATATTTTATGACACTTGATAAAAGAATAAAACTGAAGAACAAAAGAACACGATATTTTCACTGGAAACGAGCGACATAAATCTAGTATAATTCCAGTATATTCGATGAGCCTGGGTTTGCGATCAAATATTTACACGCCGAAATCTAGAAGACGATATTTGTTCGCTTCTCAGAATTTGTTGCAGCAGCAGGTGTTTCATTGTTCGTGGAAGATTTCGAAGAGAAGCCTCGAGTTTCCGAAAGATAAATTTCGGCAGGCAGTAGTACGAGTCGCGATTGATCGGACACACGGTCCCGTGTAAGAGGTTGTTCGAGCACCGGTCACGGCCGTTCGCGCGTATCAATTAGTGGAATTATCGGGATACGGCCAAACGTCTTCACCACCGAACAACATCCAATTTATGAGACGTTTAGCGATCGAAAGAAGATGGATGCGACCGCAAACTAGCTCCTGCGAAACCGTCTTCGGAGAATCAATCGAATCTCGTCCGCGAAACCGATCGAACAGGTTAGAAAGAATCGTCTCAGAATTTGCGAACGCGGGCCGAAAATGCAGGACCCGGCTACGAGATTGTCTACTATTTCAGAGGATTTCGATTTCAAAACTTGAAGCGCTCGCGCTTCGACGCGGAGGACGCGTTCGTCCATTTCCAACGATTTTTGCCCGCGTTACACTTGGAAATATTTACCGTGCTACATGTTTTCCTTGAGATAGTAAAATCGATTAGAAACAGATAATACAATACCAACACGGTGGCAAGGAGAGACTTGAGTAATAGATGGACGCTTTGGTCGTTCGCATCGCGTGCCTGCTACATTCTCAAATTCGGTTTCGCCCGAACCGGTGGCACCGGACGAGACCATTTTGCGCGATGTTATTTTTCGATTCTGTTTTTATTCTGCGTACAAGTAATTCTCGATCGAACCGACGATTACCGAACGGTCGGCACAAACGATACAGCCGTGTCAGCGGATAGAGAAAGAGAGAGGGAGAGAGAGAGAGAGAGAGAGAGAGAGAGAGCAAATCGGTTCAATTTAGCTTGGTGTGGCCACTCGCCGTATTAAATTTAAAACGCATCTGCGAGAAAGTGTTGCCGCTGTTTTATTCATCGTTCGAGGCGAAACAACGTTCCCACCGAAATAACCCGTTGAATTCATGACACTCCGTGAACCGGTGAACGTTTCCCGTGATTAACGTAAACGAGCGAACATCGGCAAAATAGTGGCAAGTCTCGCGCGCGCAGCGTTGAAAATTAACCGGTGACAGCTGAAGAGTCTAGGAAAAGATCGCGTTGTTTGTTGAAACACATGGCGAAGCGTTTGTCGTTGTTGTCAACGTACCATGCTTGAGCGTTCCGACTTTCAAGCTGAAAATTAATTCGTATTTAGCAAGACGAGCACGAGCATTCGAAATTCGATAGGAACAGTTCTTTTGATCGCTAATTTAACGGATTAATTATAATAGAATCGACATCGGATTCCGCCGTTGTCTCCGCGAATCGCTCGAAACGCGATGCGTCTTCGTATCGATGCCTATAATTTTTGGTTTCGCGTCCGATGCGGGTACACGGATATTTTTCTACGCTGCCAGCTTCAATTTCATTCGTTGTCGCGCTTTTCATTGTCTTTATCGCAGACCTACTTTTCGTAACCACGTTACTAATATCGTTGACACGTTCTTATCTGTACTTTTATCGCAAAAGCTCGATGAACGTGCTCGCGACTAGACCGCGGATCTTTCTATATTTATAGCATCCGATCGCTACACCGCGAACGTAACTCGGGATTATTCGAAAACTCGTTTGCTAAAATATGCGTTACAAGGATTGGGCTAGCGCTAAAATTCTATCGAGTGATTTTGCAAAATAATGAATATTGGAAATGAAAGTTTTTTAGAGAAGAGAATAGAGTCCGTGCTTAAAAAATTATTTCGAAAAATCTCCGTCGGTAGTCGGGCTCTCGTCAAAGTGCGACAAAGGGAACGGAAAAAGGTGGCTAATTAACTCGAGGCTCGGACATCGAACGCGCGTCGATCGATAAATCGACGCCTCGATCGAAAGGGAGGAAAAGGAACGGTGCGTTCGGTGCAGAAAGAGAGAGAGAGAGAGAGAGAGAGAGAGAGAGAGAATTATAGAGAGAGGGGGGAGAGGGAGGATCGCGTGTTTTCGAGGCGGGCGTTAAAAACAAGCGAGCGTTACATAACGACGCAGAGCCACGTAGTCCGACGACCTTCCTCTATGGAAAGGATGGATCTGAAATAGCAACGACCCGAATATGGGTCAGCGTGCATTGTGGCACGACCCTCTTCGCGCAGAGCGGCGCTGCACCGCGCAGAGGCGGCCTGCACGCTCGCAAAAATAGACGCTTTATCAGACTCGCTCTAGGCGGCTCGGCGCGGCTCGGCGCGGCTCGGCGCGGCTCGGCGCGGATCGGCGCGGATCGGCGCGGATCGGCTCGGAGCGACGACGGTCGCGACGACGATCCTCTGAAATCATTCCGCTCGTCACCGAAATGACCTTTCCCGTTTTCCACCCACGCGAACCGCGCGGCGGACTCGGCTTTCCCAACCGGCTCCAACGATTAACGCTTTATCTTCGAGTGTATTTCCAGCGGTTGTTTCATTCCACTTCCCAATTAAAACCATCAATTGTACCGGGGAGCGATCCATCGTTTTCGCTAATGAATCGTTAATTAGTAGACCGCCGATCTCTTACGCGCTCGTCCGTAAGACGGGGACCTAAACGTTTACAAGCGTCTCAGTTTTCCGGTGAGAAAGTTTCGCAATTGCTGTTCCGATCCGCTACCAATTCTTTGTAGAACCAATTTGCGAGATGGACAGGTTCTCGTGGACTTTCAAGGTTTTCGCGATTTACAGTCTATCGATTCGATAATTAAACGAATACGAATAACGACGATTCGGTAATGATTTCAAATCTATCGATCCATTGTAATCGTTTCAAGCCATCTTACGAGTGTCGAACCGCGGTTATGAAAATACAAAATTTATCAAGAAATTTACAGAAGAATTAGACACGAATGTAGAAAATTATATAAAAATGGAAGTTCCGCATTGGCCGCGCACGGGTTATTCCGCGACAGATTTTCGGATTCGGATTCGGTGGCCCTGCGTTTCGATTGGAAAAAGCCTGCGCGCGTTCGTTGCCCGAAAATGTCGGTACCGTAAAAATCCAAACCTCGATCGATCGAACTTTCCCATTTTTCAACCATCGAGTCGATAGAAAATAGTAGAAATCGAAATATTTGGTTCGATGGCGTGCCAGATTCTCCGCGTGCAACCGAGAGCGGCAAAAATTGAAGGAAAACCCGATCGTTTGATTTTTCCAATTAATTAGCCCGCCGATCGGGGCAGTGCATCAAACTTTTGTCTCCTCGGTTTAATTTGGTTGAAAGGTCGAGAGATCCATCCAGCTTCGGTTTTCCGCGACATAATGCGATCGTTGTTCGCGACTCCTGAAACTGTTTCACCGTCGTTCCTCTTCGGCGCGCTCGACCCGATCTATTCCGGTTAAATTGCGTGGCCTGCAAGTATGAAAAGTATTTTTGTAATCCGCTCCTCGGTCGCGCGGCATCCTTCCGACCTCCTAGCCTGGTCGTATAGCAAATTGCATACATTTGCACGTATTAAAGCGAGTGTTTAAAAGCGGCCGCATGCCGCGACGAGGGCGCGCAACGGGAAACTAGGATGAAAGAGAATCGACGCTCCGGAGAAATGAAAAGACGCCGAGGGTGGAAAGTAACCAGAGGCAGCAGCGGCGTCTTCTTCCGTCTACGCTTCGCCGAAACTGGGTCACCAAATATTCTATTTCATGGTTGATTTATTCGGCCACGATTAGGGAGCTCCGGTTACACAGCCGATTACGGACGCGTACTTTTTCAAGAAAAAAATTCATCGAACATCTCCCCGACGACCCGATATATTTTCAAACAGTTGCGATATCGACGTATTCCAAAAATAATCGAACCGAATCGAACCGCGGAAATCCGGGAGAGCGTTCGTTCACCCTTCGATTTAATTGGTTTAACCTTACCCCGGCTTCGGGGCCGCTCATCAATTATTAACGAGCTCTTTTTTTTATCCGACCGCGGCTCAAAGGGATACCTTCTTTCCTTCTGCTCGATTCCCCGCGACGCGAACACCCCCGACCCACTTTCGACTACGGGAAAAATTCCCTCTGTCTGCCGAGGAAAAAACTTGCGTCCTGGTATTCGAGTCCGGGATCGACGAAACAGCGAGGGGCAACACCGGGGTCGGGGATGAAGAGCACGGACGGTATCGAGTATTCCTGGAAGACCGTGCGGAAAGGGGGGGGGGGGGGCCGGGGCGCGGGGAACGGAGAAAGCGCGAAAGAAAAAGCTCCGTAAGATCTCCGATAAGAGATCGGAGGAGAACGGCCGGCGGTGGCGAGGGCGGCGAGGGCGGCGAGGCTGGCGAGGGTGGAATGTCTGAGCCCGTTGGGGTAGGTCGGTATATCTATTTTTACGTATGTTCGCCGTACTCGGGCTTTATCGATTCGAAATGCCGGCGAACGTCACGCCGATAAACAGATTATTGTCTACGCGGAGCTTTTGCAAACAATCCGCGATAGACCCGCCGATTAAAATTCCAGCTCCTTTTTACCGGGAATGCGTGGCACGGTGGAAGACGGACGAGATTGATCGTTATCTGAGAATGCGGGGCGCGAAATGCGAGGCGGATGTGGAATTTTACGAGCTGTTTCACAAAATTATGCGTCGCGTTGCTTCTCGCGTCGGCAACTTTTACAAATATCGAGTCACCCATATACCTCATCGAATCGTTTCGATTTTTTAGATTCGTCTTTTATACGACGTTTTTCGAAAGATTCCAGCGCGATAATTAACCAGTTGGCCAGTTTATCCTTTTCTCTTCCCTCTTTCTCTCTTGTTGGTTCTTTCTTTCTCATCGTAACAAAGGGTCCGTCCCGTTAATAAATTAAAGTATTATTATTATTATTATTATAAAAATGTGTACTCAAATGTCGGCAAAAAATAAAATCCATCGTCACAACCTATACATTTAATGACCGAACAACAGAGTTTAGCAAATAAATATACAAGTCCGCGGTACTCGTAAAAACATGAAAAATATTAAAACCACCTTCTGGGGACGATTTCGACGGCGGACGATGAGGTCCGAGAGCAGCGGTTAAGCGAACAGTGTTCGAGCAATCGATGCTCGACTGCGTGAAAACTAAGCGGATCGTTCCCCAATAAATCGGAGCGAGTCAACCAATAAAACGATCGAGCCTCGACTCCGTTGGTCCACCTAGCCGGTCCAAGTCCGTTCGAAGAGCCCTCGTTGTAGTCGCTTTAAAAACAACCATAAAAAGGGGAAAGGGTCGTAACTCGAGAAGAGAGCTGGTAAGAATCCATCAGGGCCCCTCGAATCCGTTTCACTTATCAAAGTCAGCATCCAAAAACATGGTCTCGTTCCCACCTGAAAGGTGGTTCCCGGTATCGTTGATCTTCCCTGAGATCCGCGGAGGAGAACGAGGGGCCGAGAGGGTGGCGCGCGGTCTTCACCTCCCGGAAGAACAGTTTACGTACGGCCAGAGAGAGAGAGAGAGAGAGAGAGAGAGAGAGAGAGAGAGAGAGAGAGGAAGCAATGTCGGGGAACGTCGTCGAAGGAGAAAGAAATTGAGGCGGAAGGAGAGAGTCATCGGGCACATCCGCGGTTGCGGGGGAGGGAAAAGGGAACGCGGCGAGAGGAGAGGGAGACGAGTGGTTCGCGGTAGGGAAGGAGGAGGGGGCGGGGTGGCGGCGGCGGCGGCGGCGACGAGGGGGAGAAACGACCGGAGAAAGGGTTAAAAAGAGAGAGGGAAAGCGCGGAGGAAGAGTGAAAGGGGAGTCGAGGTTGGAGGGAGTGGGTGACCGGGAGAAAGAGACCGAGAAAGGGAGATGGATATTGGGGTAGGTCGGACGAAAGCGCGAAGAGAGCATTGCCTGACGAACGGCAAGGTAGGGAGGACGAGGCGGCGGTGGAGGTGGAGGTGGAGGTGGTTGAACGAGTCGGTGGAAGAGGTGGAAGAGGTGGAAACGCGACGGAGACCGAGCTACGGAGGAAAGACAGAGGGGGACCCCGTGACCGTTCGACAGGGACAGAGGCCGAGAATGGGCTCGGGGGCAGCTCGGCGGAGGGTTGGAAGAGCTTGCGGAGAGCGTTCCTCAACCTTTGTCCCAGAATGCCCCTCGTAATGCCGATATGCAACGCTTCGAACCCGTTAATCGCGCGCTGCTCGCAATACCGACGCGCGAGTCGCTTCGACCGCTCTCGCCTACAATTTACCCCGTTCCGCGAATATTTATGCCGTGAAACGGCTTCCGCGACCGCCGATCCGCTTCCGGCCCTACCTAGAGGTCACCCCCTCGCGCCCTTGCCTCGGCACCCCATCTTTTTATATTTTACTCGAAAAGGGGCGGGGGCCGTGACGCGTATTCGCGAACCAGACCCTCGGACATCGTCGAAACAAATTCTTTGAAAAATAATCTTTTCGCATCGTTTCGATTTCGAGCGAAATCATTTGTCAGCTTACTCGTTACTGGATCGAATATTTATTCAAATATCCTCTAATTCTATCGCGTCGACTACCCCGACAGCGCGAGGACGTATTTTGAAAGCTGACGCTGTTCGATATCATAGAAATACCGTTCCAGCTATAATTAGAGTTTATCCGTGTATAATTAACATTTCGTTAAGTATAATTAATTCGATTCGATAATTTTCAGTTAATTTCAACGAATCGATTCAAGAATTCCGATTAATTCTGATCGATGACGGTTCAAATGATTCGCTAATTCTTACGACAAACTATTCGCGTTTATTTGATTCGAGCAAATCATTCGAATAGACAATTATTTCGTAATAATTAATCCGCATCGAATTTATCCGATATAGCGAAATAAAAGTGATAAAATATTTCGATTTTCTAGAGGCGGTGTTAGCGACACGGAACGATTCGTAACTCCGACGTGTCACGTTCCTCGACCCGTTTAGCGGCCGTGTAAAAGCATTTTGAATTGATTGGTCCGTTTCGCGGTTACGCGGTTACGCAGGTTTGCGGCGCCGGTATTTCCGTAGAGGTTCGAAGACGCGTGAGTAACTAAACGCAAGAAGATGCAGCTTCCGTCGGAGGTATCGACGCTCGGACTCGATAATTTTCAGGCTCGGCGTAGCCTATTCCGCGCGAGCGTTTCTGGGTCGCGCTCGATCCGCGATAGCCAACCGGCGCGGACCGCGCGCCGTTTTATCCGGCCCCATCGGATCGTTTGGCAAGCGAGCCTCGCAGAAATTTCGCGTTACAAATACGGACTAGCCTGGCGGCGGTTCAACCTACCGACGGAGAATAGCTTCCATCGACTTTCGTCGCGGACAACGATACGCTTCCCGGGACCTTTCCCAAGCATCTGTTACCTCTCTCGCGCGAAATTCCGCGTCTCCTTGTTGCGCCAAGATCGAGAGCCGATCGGCGGCCAATCGGTTTATTATTCAAACGATAAGCAAAGTCCCGAGGGGAGCAACGGACTCGATATCATCGTTTATGGGGGAGCATTCGTCCGACGTTCCTTATTTGCTGGAAACATCTCCGGCATATCTTCCGTAAACTCTACCAAAATTATAGGATTTCTTCAATTAGATGTTCGTAACGGGCGTCCCGTTCCGCGAGATCCTCTCGTTACGCGTTTACCGGGCCTTGCCAGGCTGTGTGCGAGCGTTCCAGAGCATTTTCGAAAAAATGATGCGCGAAAGCTCGCGGAAGTTTCTTTCACCTTGTACAGAGGAATTCGATTTTTCACGGAGAATCGTAGATCCAGATTTCCGACGACAATAGGCACGAGAGGTTTGCGTGCACGCGATTCCATTGGTAACGCCGCGGATTCGCTGACTTTGCGATTCGATAGGCGAACTTTACGAGTTCCCGACTCGGCAGTCACCGAGGCGCCGAACTTCGAGATCCGACGAACTTGGAAATTTACGGCTCGATAGTCGGCGAAGGTTTTCGCTTCGTCGCGTAATCGAACCACGGTTTTCGAATTTTTAATGGCCCGCGCGAAGCATCGAGCACTCTTCGTCCCCGAATTACCAGATTATCTCTCTAATTATAGGTATTACACAAGTTCAAAGAGATGATAATTCGATTGTAATACGATTATTAAGAAATAATGATCTCCAGAATTTAAAAGTATTTGTTATAAATTCCATGCGAATCCGATACGATAGGATCGAAATCGTATATTGTTTCGAACGTAAAAGTAGTCGTTCGATATGTTCGCGCTCAAAACTACGAAGCGACTGGAAATTTCTAACTTTAGTCGTTGGGACAACGTACCCTGGCATAATGTAATTTCCGAAATAATTTATAGTCGCGAAAACGTCGGATTTTCAGGTCACGTGGTTGCCAAGGTAACAGACGTTTCGCCTCCAGCTCGCGGAGAATCCAGACTAGCGGGGTCCGACCGACGCTCCGTAACTCGTGACTCGATAGTCGCTAAAGTCGTGCGAACCGTCTCGACAAACAGCCAATTACTAGGCTGTAATTGGAAATGCCGTGATTTGGCTGATCTCCAGATTCTACAGTCTTATAACTCAATAGAGATCGAAGAACGCTTCGTTTGGCTGTTTACCAGAATCGCGTCGTTCAATGATTCGCGATGGATCGTACGATCCTTGATACATCGGGCTTACGATTACGTGTACCGCGTATGCGAAATCAGGTTCTTACGCTAGGTATTATATATGATGGATCACGCGTGAGAGCGCGTAAAAACATCGGACTACGGAACATTTTCGGACCGTGAGAAACCGGAACCGTGGCTTCGAAAATGAACATTTCTATTTGTCGCGTGCCCGTATTTACTTCGATGTTGAAAACGCGATCGTTTCAACGAATAATCATCGATCTGGCATTTAAAGAGTCCTGATTCGCATGCGCCAGTATCTTTTGCTCGATATCGATTAGCGAGAGGCGATACGAAACCCGAACGCGCGCCCGATTTTATCAAATTTATATGGACAGCTCTCTAAAAAATATTTGACACATATTTTGTTTATCGACAGCCGTCCATGCGAAAGGAACGCAAACAGTCGTCGAAAGTACATTTCTGTACCAACATGCAACGGTACTTTGCTGATGTTTCAGACTCCGGCCAAATTTTCTGTACATTCATTCTTGCCGACCTATTACCAAGTTGCTCGCGTGAAATCGTTTCTTCGTAATAATTAAACGTAACACCGTAAAATCATTTCTCATTTTTCAGAAAAGGTGTGCGAATGCTTTTTCCATCCACTGTACCTTTCCGACACCGTGTCAGGTCAAATGATAAGAAGCCGACGAGTAAAAACCATAAAAGTGGACACCCGGTTGCCCGGATAAGGATTAAAAACGCTTCGGGTTCCGTGATTTCCTTGGCACACACCGACGACAAACTGTCGCTCGGTCGGGGAGGACAAGTTCGAACGAGATTTACAAGGAGAGCTTTGCGATAATTGCCAGACGCTTTCCACGGCCCTCGAGGTGTCCGCCCTTCTCGTCCCGGTCGAAAGCGTCGAACTTAATTGTCGACAAGATTGGCGTAGAAAGGGTGGGTTATTGCTGCAATTATTGCGCTTGGTTATTGTTATTCGCGGTGCGCGATGCTAATGCCGGCTCGAATTGGTCCGCGCAATCCCTCGCGCCCTCCGCCGGCCGGCCGCTTCGCGCCGCTCCGCTCCGCGCCGCGCCACAGCTCGCTCGCTCTCGAGCGTCCCCTTCGTCGCTCCCGTTCTTCCGCTTGCGCCGCGCGTAATTGCCAGCGCGTACTGTGTGTAAGCGGCCTGTCCTTCGCCGTAGCACGGTTGCATAACGAAACGCGTCGGGCGTTCTTTCTTTCGTTGCACGGACGACGCGTCGGACGGCCGTCACGTGGGGCCACCAGAGTTTCACGTGGCTACGCTCCACCCTCAACAGGTAGCATAGCATATCTTCGCCCGTGGGAATACATATTTTTCGCGAACGAATGGGACAAGCGGCCCGCTGGGGCGGCGAGTCCTGCGACCACCGCGCCGCAATTCGATGAAACATCTCCGCGTGCACGGTATTGCTGCCCCCACGAATCGACGCCAATCTTACCGAAACCGAAGTGTAATTTCTCAAAGTTCCATTTATTTAGATCTTTCGCCATTTGGTTAATTATTTTCCATAAAAGAAATCGACGGAAAACAATAATAATAATAATTCTCTATGCGATGCCGCTGTTTTGTAAACCGGCTCGCGCGCAAATCGACAAAGAAATTCACAATTTCTTAACGACAGATTCATATGCTCGTAGTCGAGCCGATTCATGTGTCAGAACATTGGGCAACATTTAATCTCGCTAATTAGTCGGCGGTGAATCAAGGAGTTATAATTAATTTCGTTCCATAAATAAAATTTGAGGGCGATAATCTCGCTAATTGGCCAGTGGATCGAGAAGCTGTTGCAAATAAATCGTAAATAGAATATCTCGAATGGAACGATTCGTAAAAAGAATTTCGCTTGCCCTTTATTTACAATTATTTTAGATTCGTACGATGAAAAATTGCCGCGGTCGAATTCGATGGTTTTTCAGTGTATCTCCCGTTTTATGCGTCATCCGCTCTTTTCGTGAGATCGAACTAATTTATTTCATGGAATAAACATTTAAAAAATGGTGCGAGCGATAGCGACTGCTCAGCGATGCCCCCCCTGTTAGATTTTGTAGATTTTATCCCGTAGAACGAACAAACCGCAGGAAAAGTTAATCATCGAATCCGAGGGAACAGTTTGGCCGGCCATTGCTGGCAGACTCGGGCCTCGAAGCGTTAACAATAAGAGACACGTTGGTCGGATTCGATCCTACTCGAACGACCGGGATCTCCTTGAACGCGTTCTCGTCCAGGCGAGGTTGGCTCGTCCAGGAATACCAGGCCACGACGAGGGTCGATGGTCGCGTACGAGTCTCGTTCAGGGGGTTCGTCGAACGACCGAACGAACGCGCCCCCGTAGAGGGTGCCTCTCCGAAGCGCAGAGTCCTCTGTTGTTCCTTGAAAAAATCGAACGAGCTGGCGGCACGGAGCCGTGGAACGTCTCTTCTGCAACGGAACATGGAAAAAAGGTGGATGTTTTCCGCACAGCCGCGATTCGAATCCAAGGTCTAACCTCCTGTGGCCGCTTCGAGAATCGTGTGGAAGGTTTCCCAAGTGGGGATGTCGGTTTCAGAGTGCGGGAACGCCGAGGGGGTCGGCGGGGAGATGGACGGCGACACAGGGATGGAGAGAGACGGAGAGAGACGGAGAGAAACGGCAGAGAAACGGCAGAGACGGAGAGAGAGGGAGAGAGAGAGAGAGAGAGCGACGACAACTAGAAAGATCGGTGAAAGGGAGAGCGACGGAGAGGGAGGGAGAGAGACCGTGAAAGGGAAGGAACGAGAGAAACGGAGAAACAGAAAGAGAAAGAAGGGAAGAGAGGGTGGGAGAACGCTGCAAAACGGGCAGCCGGTGAGCGAACCGAGGCGCTGTGACGACTGACCCAGTTACTCGACGGAGGTAATGACCGATACTACACCTAACCCTCCTCTCCTACCGCTGCTGCTGCTGCTGCTCCTCCTCCTCCTCCTCCTCCTGCCCCTCCGCATCCCCCTCCTCCGCCTCCGCCTCCTCTTCCTCCTGCCGTTCTCCCCGCCGCGCTGCAACCCCTCCCCACTTGCATCGTTCAACTACAGGACACATACGTGGAACGGTGTGCTCGGTGCATCGAGCCGACAGCAACGCGTGTGTGCGCGCGGCTGCTACGTGTGCAACACGCTCGCCGCGAGTAACGTTAGGCTCGGGAATGGATTTGTTCGACCAAGGAACCCTTCTGGTTTATGGATCTGGTCTGCGAGAGACTCCGCAGGCGAGAGCCGTTCGGAGGTGTTTGCTAAAACTCGCCGGATTCGGGTTTCCTCGAGGAGAAGTTGCTCTTTTTTGCAGAATGTTCGAGAAAGTTTGAGAGAGGGTTGGGAATGGTTCGGATTTCGAAGCAGCTGGTGAAAGTGTTTAGCTCGAGGGGGTAGGGAAAGGGTTTGAACAGATTTGGGAAATTTGTATTTCGTTGATGTTGCGGTTGGTCGAGGTTCAGGAATCTCGGGGAAACTATTCGGGAAACGAAAGTAGTTTTCCATTGGTAGAAGTAGTCGAGAGTCCGAGGAATATTCGGGGGTTGCTCTTTTCGTAATTCCGGGGTCGGCTGAACGCGGTTCGAAAAAGTTGGAAGAACCGAGATTTAAGAAAGCGGGAAAGTTTCGAGCTCGAAAACGGTCGGATCAGCAAATTTATAGTTTGCGTTTAAAGTTAGGAGGGTTGCCGCCGATCACGGTTGAAAAATGAATAGTTGGGCGAAAATGAAATAGATGCCGAGGACAAATGAAATATTTTCGAAATCGGTCGGCCGTGTGTAGCCTCGTTGCCAGATTGAAATTCGTTCGACGCGCGTTCTAACTCGCGATGTCTAGTTTCCGGGAGGTTGATGAGATTTCCGAATTGGGTCGGTCGATCGCGACGCTCCCCAGGCGGGGTGGCTGAACTTGAATCGAACTTTCAAAATATTCGGTTCGCTTCTGCCAACAACAGGAAACAAGATACTCCAGGAAAACGGAATAATTTCCCGCGGATGGCCGCGTATTCGACTATTGTTTTAACGAATCGCGAGTCTAGCTGCTCGGCGTATCGCATTGGGTTCGATTACGAATACAGCAGAAAACATTTACGCGATCCGAAAATATGGTCGCGTCACCGACACACCTCGTTCAAAATAAAAAGGAACGCGCGCGCCTTTGCACCGGAGTACGCCAACTCGGTTGTTTCGGTCAGGAGAGACGCGAGCGACCGATCCTTCCAGTTGTCCCAGCGCGAGAGGGTACAGCGGCCGTAATCCTGGCTAACAAGAAACAAACGAAAAGAAAAACCGAAGAATTCGCCGCGTTCTTTGCGTAAGCCAATACGCAACGCGGCGTGTAACGCGGCGCGAGCGCTCGTTCGCGATTTTTCAGAATATCTAACAGCGCCGCGCCGCTATGAATTACCGCGTGCGTCGCCGCAACAAGGTGTCGTGCATATTAGAGGAAGGCCAATTACTTTGGAATATAGGACGAAGTTATCCAAGTTTTTATTATGTTATGCAATGCACTTTCCTTCGCGTTCGTTCGCGTGCACGTTCATTCCCTATTCATGCCGGTATCCATTTTTTAGCGAGGAGCGATCGCGGGCACGCTTTTCCCGTTCTTGTTCCACCGATCGAACGGCGTCGCGTTAGACTCGATACGTCGAACAAGAAAAGAGAAGCGAAGAGAAGAGAAGAGAAGAGAAGAAGCCCGTGCATTATCTTGTTGACACGGGTCGTTCATTCGACGCCTGTAAACACGACGGTCGCATTAAAAGCTCGCGATAGCTAGCGGCAATGCCCCCGCGCGCCGTTCCATAGATACTGAGTCTTCTTCAGACTCAGGGTTATTTTATGACTCGGATTTCGTATCATCCGTAATATCGCAGACCCGAAAAATAGCGCGCGATGCGATTAGGGGGTTGAAGCCACCACAGTTTTGCATATACAATATTATAAAATCATGAAATTTCATGAAACGATAATATACCGTAAATTTTTTTTAACATGCGGCAAACGTGCGAAAAGAAAAGGAAAAGAATGGATCTGTTCGATAAGCAAATGGTGGATTGGTCGAAAGGCGGCGGGACAGACGAAAGGTGCATCGTACAGCATTAACCAAGTTCAAGTTTCGTGTTTCAATGGGAAGCATATCGTACGTTGGTATTGCCTCGGCTGCTGATCTTGCGGATAAGCGGCAACGAATATTCTCGAGCATTCGGATAGCAGAGTACGCCTATGCTGCGACCGCGTAGCGAAGTAAAACGCTTTGAAATGCTTGATTTCACGGGTTTTATGATTCGACGGTTCTACGTTGAGTAGAAACTTGTGCTAAAATGGTAGACAAAGTTGAAAGCACTAGAAATTAGCGGTACTTTCGCGCGGGCCTTTCTTTCGGTCGACTGCATCAACTGCGACGAGTAAAAACGAAACCGATCCCGCCCGGAGAAAATTCTTGCGTGACGCGGCCAAGAGGAGAGAGGGAGAGAGGGAGAGAGAGAGAGAGAGCTTCGACACAGTAGCCGTCATTCGCATCGTCGCGTTCCTCCGGCGAGCAACGGCGAGGAGGAAAGCCCTCCGTCAATCGGATCGCAAGTAGAGCGTGCACATCGTGTGTACGAGAGTGGACCCTTTTTGCAGCGAACTCTCGTGGTCCGGAGGACGAGAGAGGGTTCTCGGCGGCACGAACTCTACGCTCTGAAGCCTCGAGGTTCGCACACGTTACACGCTCGCGACCGAGGAAAACGCGTTGCTCCCTTCTTTCCTCGTTCCCCTATTTTCTCCTCGTCTTCTCATCGCTTTTCATCGCTTTCCTGACACCTTCGTTCCTCCAGTCGACCCACCATCTAGCTTCGACAAATTGCCGCGTTAGACTTTTTTCAATCGCTTTGGATCTCGAGTCGTTGTTCTCGTTAATCTTTCAACTCCTCGGCGGGGCTCGCGGATCCCGATTTTCTTGAATTTATTACGAACGAAGAGAATCTTTCGACTACGAAATCATCGATACTCGAGCGCGCGTCGAAACAATTTCATGGTAAAATTCTATGAAACGTCTCGTTCTAGCAACCGCGGAAACGAATCGATTAAATTACTAAATCGATTCCTGGCTCGGACGATCGCTTTATCCGACGATCGAGTAAACGGAAAAATGTTGAGGATTCTTTTCACTTGCCGGAACGGGTTTATCGGCCAATGAAATCTTTCGGCGCGTCGCGACTCGAAGAATAAATAAATGAGCAAGCATCGGAGTAGAATGAAATAAAGTCATAGTACGCTCGGCCTTTCGTTTTCCTTCTGCCGGTTAAGGCCGTCGAGAGGATATTATGCAGTGATTCATAATCGCATGCGAGGAAAAAAGTCATTGCTCGTTGCAAGGTAGAGTCGACTTCGACGCGCGCGGTTCGTTCAGCCGTGAAAAAGGCGCCAGCCTAGACCAGAGAATAATATGGAAAGTTTCGTTCGCTTCGCGAGCCATTTTTCCCTGACCGCGCGCGCTCACCACCGTACAATTGTTGCAAGCTCCTGTTTCCTTGTCGATCATATATTCGATGTTAATATATTTGTTGCAATCATTTTCTACGTTTACTCGTTTCAAATTTGGAACGAATTTAATACGCGTCGAAATACGATGTCGTCGACGAAACGAATCGATTCGATTTCGATGCCTATTTCGTTCGGTACAGTCGAGAAATATTTCAAACGTATTATTACGGCGACGACGCGTTGCCAGAGATATTTTTAGTGCCGCGGTAAAAGATCGTTTGTAGTATAATCGATGCCTTGGAACTTGTTACTTTACTATTTACTGTCAAATACTCGGGGTATCTCTATCGCGGTACGTACGGCTATGTCTGACACGATACGGTCCGAGAGGCTTAATCTACCGCGGATCGTATTTAACTCGCGTGACACGACTGCGCCGCTGCTTCGGTATCGTAACTATTATTCATTTTTCCATTACACGTTTCTTCGTCCCGTGCGCCACGTAGGAAATAGAAATTTTATTCACCGTTTCAGATACCGTCGGCAAAATCTGACCGAGTGAAAACCTTAACGATGTCGTTTCTACTCCACCGTTTGATATGTTAATCGAATCTAGGATAAACCACGCGAGTCGAGTTTGTTCGCCTTCTTCCCTGTCCTACGCGCTCGCAGACTCTTGCAGATTTTTTTTACGTAAACGATGATACAATTGTACTCGTCGAAAATGACATTTTATTAATCGTTTTAATCTCGATTAAGACCAACGCTTCTAGTTTCATAATATATGTTCTTGAAAAAGTATCTTAGCATTTTACGATTGTGCGAAGACTGCTCAAAGAGTCGCTCTTAATCTCGGCTATGCACTCGAAGCAGCAGCAGCAGCAGCAGTCTGGGAGCCAATAAAGCGTTCGTTAACTATTTGCCGATTCGGGGCGTTCGCTGAGCAATCGCTCGAACGCGTTCTCGACCGAGTAAACTACAAGATTTTACGCATCCTCCAGAGCCCGAGATGATGACATTCTCCTTATTTGACGTAGAGTTACAGGGAGCTGAGAGCTACCGGTCTGTTTACGTCGCGCGCGGTCGAAGTTTAACGAAGATCTGGGTCAAGTAGCGTTTGGAATCCTTGAATCTCGAGGAACGGGAGGGAAAAAACGTTCACCTAGCAAATAGAAGTCTCTCGTTCTAGCCGCGATGGCCTCGCTGTTAGGTGCACGTTGACCGAGGTCGGTTACGGACGCTTCTCGTCTCCCTCCACTCTCTCTCTCTCTCTCTCTCTCTCTCTCTCTCTCTCTCCCTCTCTCTCTCTTTCCTGCACGCTCGCTCCCTCTTTCTTCCCGTCTGCCCCCGGCCCCGCCGCCTCTCTGATTCCGTTTAGGAATGCAGGGAATAAGAATTCCTCGTGTACTTGCTACTTGTTGACTCTGTAGGTCAGAGTCAAGATGCACTTTACTCTTTCCTATCATGGCCTCCAGTCGATGAAAAAAGCGGCGCGTATCGGCGCGACGCTGATTGATACGGAAACGTTCGTTCGTTCCTGTTTGTTCGATGCGGGATCAGCTTTCTTCCTCGATGATCCTTGGCTCGAAATTTTTCTGTTTGCAGAATCGATGTACGTTCATTGTACGGTAATTTATTTACCAACTCGCGTGTTTGCTCGTTCGATTCGTTCGCGATGCTACTGGGTCAGGTGAAACAGTAATTACCGACTGCGGAACTTTCTGCGAATTCTTGTTCCTGTAAATTGTTTTGTAAATATTGGAACAGCGGAGGAATTTCTTTCATCGATCCGATGATTTCTCGCGGTTTAACAGTTTTCAATCTCGTTAAAACTTTCAACAAGATTTTCAGTATCCGTGGCTTCCTTTTTTTTAGTTTTTTTTTGTTTTTATAAACGTTTTCGAACGCAGAAAATCGAATTATGCAAAGAGTAATCGATCGTCTAATTTGACAAAGTCGATTATTCTTTTTGAACAGGAAAAATTGTGATATCGCGAGACAATATTAAAGTGTAAAAGAAAATGTGTAAAATCGACGCAAGGAAGAGTCGAAGATCCAAAAATAGAGGAGCGACGAGCATTTGCTGGCGTTGCTCCTGGAAACGGTAAACGGCGCGTAGCAGATTCGATCGGTGAAAGAAATCGCGCGACAGGTACTCGCTCGACAATTAGCACGTCGTCGCGCGCCGTCGAATTACATAACAGATGTTTCAGACTCGGCCTGTGCAGGCGTCGTTGCGAAATACCCTGGCGTGTATCAGGCTTTAGGTTATTCAACGATAAAACGGCTCAGGCCGTCGTTCTGCACTAGATCTTGAACACTTTCAATGACAAGGCGCGAAGACGCGCCGAGGGGGAGTCGGCGAACGCGATTCGCGGCGCGGTGCGGCGCGGCACGGCGCGTCGCGCCTGGTTGCCAGGCCGCCGCCACCGCCGTTCTCGTCGTCTACGCAGCCTGTTAAGACTTTAAGACGATAACGCAAAGTAGGTCGCTGAAAAATTCGCCGATACTTCGAGAACTAGGCGGAAAAATGGCCGCGCGATAGCGCGGCGGACACGCTTCTGGAGAACCGGCGGTCGCAAACCTGCGTACCTTACGTATTGTAACAACAACGACCAGAGTCCCGACGATTACCATGATCGATCGTTGCCATTTTTTCAGCCGAATATTTCCATTGCGGGAACGAGACAAATATATACATGTATACATATACGTATTTATACGATATACGCTACAACGTAGAACATTCGTTTAACATAATGTATCGTAACTGTGATTCGATTAACTGGAAAACCATATCGAGCAGAAAATTAAGTGATTCGACTAGTTTATTAGTCGTATTATCGTCCAATTACGCAGACGTGGACGAAATTTCGCGTTAGAAAAAAACTTGCCGTAGACGATCCTCCTCCATGAAGAGCGTTTATCGGAACGATATCGGTAACCATTGTCTCCACCCTCGAGTTAACTGGACGGTTTGGTGCGTCGATGCGCGCGCCTCGTGAGCCGTACGAGGAATCTCTCTCTGGTCGTATCGTCGGGTGAGAAAGCATATCGCGTGACACAGGGTTAGGCAGCGTTCGTCGGCGGCGTTTCCGGTCTCGGTGACGCGGCCCGGCATCTAGCCGCGCGTCGTCTAAACAGTGCAAAGTCGACGACGAGTTCCTCGAGTGTGTTCGGCTAGCTCGTGGGTCGATGTATTCTCGGTTGTTTATTTAGGCCACGCGAGGTGAATCGCTCGCCGCCGCTTAAAACCGGCGAGCGAGCGAGCGAGCGA
>CM052150.1:105463-173064 GCA_028455555.1 Augochlorella aurata
ATTTGATTTCAACGTACTTGTGCGAATAAAAATTTGCAATACTTATTCGAATGAAACTCGCAGTATTTATTCAAATCGATGTTAGAATATTTAATTCGATTAAAATTGCAACAGTTGTAATAAAAATTACAATACATGCTCGAATCAAAATGTCAACATTTATTTCAATCAAAAAGTCTATTCGAATAAAAATTAGGATACTTGTTCGAATAAGAATCGCGATATCCGCTCGAATAAAAATTGACAAGCATGATATCGGAACCGAACATTACCACGATATCGCTGCTACATTTTCTTTCTCGTTTCGCTTCGATCCACCCCAAGTCTTCTCGCCGCCTCTCGTCTATCGTTCTGTAACGGACCTTTCCATTCTCCCGAATCGCTGCCTTCGTCGAGTTGCCAGCACGAAAGTAGGTGGGAAAGTAGGTGAGAAGGTGATCGCGGCAGAGTAAGTGCGGAGTCTGGAGGGTGGGGAAGACAGCCGGCGGTGAAGGAGGCGGTCGAGAAGGAGAAGGAGGAGGATGAGGAGGAGGAGGAGGAGGAGGAAGAGGGCACCGTAGAGCCGGCCGGAGCGTTAAATAATCGGTTTAATTGGGTTATGCACGAGGAAATGACCTATGGCTAGAGGTTGAACCTCGCGGCTCGAGACCTTCTGCCTTGCCTTCGTACGCCGACACCGTGCCGCAAGCTACTCTTATCGACTGCCAACCATCGGTTTTCTGGCTGCTGAATAACAACGCTCTGCCCCCAGCCCGCCTTCCTCCTCCTCCTCCTCCTCCTCCTCCTCATCCTCCTACTCTCCCCCGCCCCCCAAACACACACCCCTTCAACCCACCGCCTGTTTAGCTCTGCCCATCGCAACGTTGCCCTTCCCGACCGCTGCGACCGTTCGATCTACCCTAATGACGTAGACTTGGAATTTATTTGCATCGGGCAGCGACTCTCAACCGAACTTGGACGATTTCGGTGATTTTGGTCGACGTCTGTTCGTTGCACGCAACGATACGGCGTCCGATATTAGTTTCCAGATAGTATTCGGTTGGATCTCTGAACAACGTCCACGTTTCTCAGAGTGGAACCGACGAGAACGAGGACGTATCGAGAATGAAAGAAAGTCTGTCTTTTTGTGAAAACTGGAAAAAGACGATAATAACAGTCGGTTAAAGGCGGTGCGACGTAACGCGAAAGTCCTAGTTTGGTAATCCATCTCCCGATCCTTTGTGCAATATTTCATAGGATCGCGATGATTCAAACGGAATAGAGTAGGCGTACCTGTAGGAGTGGAAGCGAAACGTATTGTCTATTCGTTCGCCGGTACACGAAATCGAGGGTGAAAACGTATCTGGGAATTATGCGGAGCCGCGCGCGCGCGTCACGGGTTCCTTCTTTTTTAATTAATTTTTAAGGTTGCCCTAATAACCGCCTGGCTAGTTGGCAACGTGTTATTATTACAGCTTGCATTGTTAGAGGAAGCTCGGACAAAACAAATACGGTTGTTCAGGCAAAATAAACGCAGTTGCCGAAGCACGATCGACGCAGCGATTCGAACATAATAAATGCGATCGAATTTCGAAGTTTTGTTACTCGATGTATCGCGTATCGAGCAAACAAGGAAAAAACTGGAGGTTTTCGGCGAAAAATCGTCCATCGGTTTCAGCTCTGCCCGCGACGGGACATTTTTGCAAGACAACCTATGAAAGGGATCGGTTTTGTTTCCCTCGGTTTCCCTAATTTGATCATTCCGCGTGGATCGCGCGGGAGAAAGAATATCGGGCGACGCCTACGTTTCGCCTGAAACGATCCACCACGTCATTTCACTTCCCGTTGCGTAACCCAATTAGCCGCTTATTTAATACCGCACCGTCGACCGCAAACCATAGTAACAGAATCGCGGTTCGGAAGGATCGAGAAAGGAAGAGAGAGAGATAAACCTCCCTTCGCGTTGCCCACGCGACCCGATCGAATTATGCGAAAATTACGTTCGATCCTCGTCAACCTGCGCTGCCTTTGACGGATCCCCGATATCCCATTCTTTAGTTGGATCCACAATGTATCCGTCGAAATTGATATTCGGCTTCTCACCCAGATTTCCGTGATCCGTCAAAATGATTTCTCTAGTCTTAAGCTTGAATTTAATTACTCCGTGTTTAGTCGAATTGGAATTATTGAAACAAAAGATGATGAAAGTTACAACTGGACCGCGGATTTTATCCGTTTGTACTAATTTCGCGTAGACGAAGCGCCAAACGATCGAGTTTTAATTCATCCGTACGATTGTGAAAACGGATCACAGGGACTGAAGAAAAAAATGCAAACTTCGGTGGGTCGTTGAAGCCATTCAACGGCAGTTCGCCGATGCTTTTCTAGGGTGTTTTGGACCGATCGAGCGACTCGCGCGGAGTATCTACGCGATTAACCAGCCCCTCCAGCATCAAAACGAAAGGGCGGGGCCGTGTTACCAAAGATGAACGAGTCGAATCATTTTGCACGGTCGCCTTTTAATCGGGTTCGTTCGTTCAACCGAGTCAATCGAAAAGTCGGCCGGCCGGCTCTTCTGGTCGCGAGGCATTTATCCCAACGATCGTTTCGTTTCGTTGCGCCACGTACCGCCGTTTACAAAGCTCGATTCTAATCTACAAAGTTTGAATTCCGTTCGGCACCGTACAGTGCGAACTTTCGATGCGATGGAACCTGTTCAAAATTCAAATTCGTAGGTAACTTGGTCGACGTTGTTCAAAGTCGCTTCGATCCGCTTTGATCAAAGTTCTACTCCGATCCGGGCGATCTATGCTCGATTTCAATGCGGCCGATCAACGTTGTCGTCGAAAATTCTTAGCTCCTCCATGTGTCCGCGTTGTCGCAAAATCTTCCGGCAAATAATTTCGTCGAGATGCCGTTTGAAACGGTACAACGCATAGTGCCGACCCCATAGCTTCGTTTCGTTGCATTAGATCGTACGAGCAGCAGCAGTCCGTCGGTTTCCTTCGCGCGATCAAATTCGTTGGTTCCGTCTTTCGGTTCGCAGAATATCGATACGCGCGTCGTTCTAATTCTTCGAACAATGCGACCGGTTCTTCGTATTCTTCGAATATCGAGCAAGGGTTGCTCTGCTCGTCCTTGACAGCCGCGAAGGTTCGGGTTCCGCGCGGTCACCGAAACCCGGGCTGCGAGCTCGCGATCTTTTTACGTAACCGGTGTCTCGGCTTTTCCTAGTTCGATCGTGGAATAGCGAGCGGGCTGCGTGTCCAGGAAGCGAGTCTCCGGCTAAGTGAAAGTCGTTGGCTGGCGGCGTTCAACTAACCGTTGTAAAAGACTGCGGCTGAAACGGAGGAGGAGGAGGACGGAGGACGGAGGCGATGCGCGATGCGCGATGCACGATCTAGCGGCGTTGCGATTCAGAGTGCGCCGCTGAATTTCTCCTGGACCAGTCGGAACTGCGACTGATTTCCTCGATGCCGGGGCACCCGCGACTTCGGGGGCTTCGATCGTCTTATTATTTCACCGGTCCTCCATCTCCTCCTCGTCGTCTAGGATGCAAAACGGCGTAACACCGTGTGTCCGTTGTTTCGTAATTCTGTTGCATCATCCGTTTATGCGAACTGCTATAACGCCGATCGATCGATTAGCGAGTCGCGGACATCGGTTGCTCAAAGCTAAACGAACGATGACGCGTTCCGCCAGTCCGGCAGAAGCAGGACGGATTCCGGTTGTAACCCGTTGGAAAAGAGATTTTCGTTGTTAGGAGGAAAGGCGTTCGCGATACGGCGAAATCGATGAGAACCCCTGGGGAGAAGAGAGCGAGATCGGACCGCGCGGAACTTTCGTGCAAGCCCGAACGAGCGCAGCAGATACGCGCGATCGGTTGCATAACCGCGTAAGAAGCACGGATAACGGTGCGTGCACGCGTATCCCATTATTTCCCCCGTTCGAGTCCCTCCGTTTGACGGCCCATTGTCAAGTTTAAGCGCCGAATTATTCGAGGTCGATCGCCGGTTCGATACGATCGAAACCATGACCCCCTAATCGCGCCGGTTCTTCCGACCGGTGATCGCGCGTCGGTCGCCATCTTTCGCGCAGGAACGCATCGACCGCCGAATATCCACTGATCCGCGTAACATCGACGTTTCCTCGTTTTTTCAAATAAAGATCGATCGAGAGCCGCGACCGTCCGCGACAACGATGTGAAATTTCTTTCGTTCCCATCTCCACCGATTCGATTATTTCTCTGTCAATCGATCGGTTGAATTCTTCGACTCTGTTTCGAAATCGCTTTTCAAGTCGCTTTCCAGAGCAGAACGATTAATGGGCACGGCTACTTTTGGTCTTCGATATGTTCCTTTTTAGCCTCGATATGCCAATTTTCCTGCGATTTTCGACACTTTTATGCTTTCCCTCGCATTAGTTTCGAATAAAAAGCAAAATCGAACGTAATCGAAAAGTAATTTCGATCGTACGGAAATCGGATGAAATTGCATTTGTAATTTTCGGTACTCGCGCCGCTGCGGCATACTTTTTAAATAAAATTTAAATATGTTAATACCGAATCGAAGTAATTGTATTCGGAAGAATTCGGCGACTCGCAGTCGCATAAGCCCAGGTTTTCGCAGGTAGGCAAACGCGCGCGGCTCTTTCCGTGACCCTCGTCGACCGGTCGAATCGGCGATTACGTATCACCGCCGTATCCCCGCCGGTCCTCCTACGCTCTCGAGTCGCTGAAAATCACCGCCGCGAATCCCGTATCGCTGCGCGCTCCTCTAATCGTCACGGTGAAAGTAATGCGGTTAATTCTAATTTTAGCGTCGGCGGCGGCGCCGCGAACGATATCCTTCCCAACACCGATCGAATCGAACCCGTCAAAAATCGCTCGACCATGATATCACCGATTCGGGCTCCGACAATACGAAACGATCATCTTTCAACTACAGTATCTATACTTGTTGCAGAATTCTAAAAACCGGAAACCTTCCCTTTCGAACAAAAAGACAGCTACTCGCTCGGTCGCCGTCTTAAATAGAAACGATAAATGAGTTTCAGCTTATCGATTTTGGTTTCAACGAGGAAAAATGCCTAGGCCGTGGATGATTTGTCGTGGCAGTTGGTCAACGCGTGGAACGATTATGGGGTTGTCGCCTAGCACCGAATCTTGAGCAGCCCGTTCCGCGGAACAGGAGATTTCGCGGCTCTATTTCGAGAGAGCCGGCTCCTCCTCGGTCTCTGTATCCCGAACTCCGAAACGTATCGTCTAAGATGGTTCGGCCTACGTATGGACGAGGCGAAAGCGAGACTCGATACGAGCGAGACAAAGAAACAATGTGAGCCGCGGACGTCGGCTACGGTGGAACGAGAGAGGGAGAGAGAGGATAGATTATGGGAGAAGGTAGTCGAGGTGCGGAGGTGTAGGTGCAGCTCCGTAGGCGGTGTAGGTAGAGGATCGAGCGATCTAGTATGAGGGGAGGGGCCGCGGCGGGAGAGGAAGGGAGGAAAGCGGGGGCAAGAGAAGCTCGCAGGGGTTTATAGATAGCAACGCATGGCCTAGAAACCGTGCCGCTCGGTGTTTTTGACCCTTCGCCTAGCTACTGCTTCTGGGCCATTGCAACACGGCACTCGTGCTCGTTAAGCCGCGTCCACAAGTGCTCGGCCAGACTCGCTCTGCTAGTTCGAGCAGACCGCCAGAGACGGATTCGTGGAGGCGTCCGAACGATTCGGAAAATCGTGTAAACGCGCGCACGCGGTGCCGACAACGGACACCCGTTCTCTTCGCTTCTTCGTTTCGACCAAGCAGGGTCCTAGACTGCTCTAGAACCTGAAATTTCTCTTTCTCGAGAGTTTCGCCGTCTCCCTGTTGCCTGCCGCGTTAACCAGCCTCTTCTTTGGTCAATACGGAAATAGGTGCGCCCGTGCTAATAATAGTACGCAGGGTCTGCGTAACCGACCAAATAATTGCAGATCCTCGCGAAACCAAACAAAATATACTCTTTGCAATAACAGTCGTTCCCGGACTTTTCGACTGTTATTTCGACTTTGTATTTGGTAAATTGAAAACTGAACCGGTAGCATCGCGAATCTTTTAAGAGAAAGGCCCCGGGTTGCTCCTATTCTTTCGGAACGATCGTTGACGTTCGAATAAACGGGTTAAAGAGACGCGAGAGGGCCACCGGCGAATTCCACCGGTCCGCTTTAATGGGCGCGTTGAGCAATTTTCAAGGATGTAGGGTCGTATACGTTACATTGTTCGATGTTTCTCACCCTCCGCCTAGTTACCGGTGCTAGGCGATTGCGACACGTCGCGGGTACCTGTTAAGTAATATTCACGGCGCGACATGCCTATGTCGCAACGCTTTTCGCTTCGCGTTACGCGCGAATTTTCAGCCGGTTCCGAGCCGTCCGCCGGCGAGAACCGTCGTCGGGAGACGCGAGCGCGCCCGACGAGTGCATCGCGAGCGAAACAAAACCGTCCCGAGCCGCGCACCCCTCCCGAACATCGAGCCTCTTAGATCCGAGATCTCCGAGGAGAGCGAAAATTACAACAAACGAATCAACGATTCGGCGCAATCCGCTTTCAATAGAATTTATCATAGAGAATTTTATCCCCCGATTTCCCGACAGCGAGTCAATTTTGGGTCGCCCTAAGACGGGACATGGACGCATAGATTCGCTGAATGATCGAAGCCTCGGAAAATCGGACCTTGGGATCGACCTGGGAATAATTGGCCGTCGAGTGGAATTACGAGACGTTCTCCAACGCGTTATCGCGTGAAAAATATAACAAGTCGGAGAACGCGTCGGTATACACAGCGCGATCGCAATACGCCTGAAACGGCGCGTCGGCGTTGCTTCAGATTGGTTCCGATTAGCCGTGTCCACGCGTACAGGGAGCTACCCTGTGAAAGCGGCTCGCTAGTGTTGGACCGACCTCCTCATCGACCGTGGTTTCGACCTCGCTCGCGGTTATCGCTTCCGGGTCGTTGCTTCGTGACGGGTCATTTTAAGCGCCGTTCACAATGCTCTTCCGTTGCGCCAACCGTTTTTTCATCCTCGAGGCGCGTTCGCGCGCCTTTCAACAATTTTCCCGACGACGTTCTTTCGACTTCGCGAATCGTCGCGACGCGCTAAAGTCGACGAAACTTTTGCCTCATCCATGCGATTTAGTCCAATTTATTCGTTTCCAGGCCGCGTCGAAACGACGGGGTCCAAGTTAAACGATTCTTAATGTTTCGACGTTCGAGTAAATCTAGGCGCGCGTACATTTCTGCGACAATACCGTGTGCAACGCGCTCGGAATTCATTCTTTTAGTTACAGTTACGTTACAGAGTAACTGAATCAGAATTAAGGAGAGAAAAGTAAAGCGTTTACCGCGAACTACATAAACGATGATGCTTTTCTCGATTAGAACTCTAGTCCAAAAACCAGCATAAAATATATCTGTTCGACCGGCGATCGCAGCCCGATCAACGTAATCGGACTCGAATTGCCAGTTATTGCCAGTTATTGCCAGTTATTGCCAGTTATTGCCAGTTACAATTTCGCGAAAAATCGTATTCAGTGTCTACTTTCTACGAAACGCTCTCGACCGTTCACCGGGCTCTCCGATCCCTTATCAAGAACGTCCGGGGTTGGTCTATCCGAGGCGGGGAGATATATCGTTAATTTTTTCGGCGGGTTCCACTTCCCGATCGTCGAGATTTCCTTCTCCGTTGACCGGCGGAGATCCGAGCAAGCCGGACGATTACTCGATCTTTTTCTAACCGCGTAATGAAAGCAAAACTGGCTCGAGGGAGAGAGAGAGAGAGAGAGAGAGAGAGAGAGAGAGAGAGACTCGTGCGCGAAAAGCGACACGGACACGCGTCGTTGGGTCTAAAGCCGTGTTCACAATTGGCGAGCGTGCGCGGCCGTTGGACGGTTGTACGGGTGACGTAAGAAACTTTCGCTCGCCTCTACCGGTTAGCAGCCGCCGCCGCACTACCTTGCACTTGCATTCGCGGCTATGCAGCGCGCGGCTAAGAAGAGTGCACGCGGAGATATGCGAGCGGCGGCCGCGGCGGCGTGCAACCGAGCCCGTGACTGGTAATTCGCGCGGATAAGTCAGGGCCGGTCAGCGCTTGTTAGCGGCGCTGATTGATAATGACACAGAATCGTCAGCGGGACCGTTTTCGTTCGAGCGCCTCGAACCGTTTAGATTTTCCACGAGAGCTTTGCTGCGTCCGCGGCTCGAATTCGGAACGATCTTTAAACGCTTCATCCACCGGAAGCCTGTTGCTGGCATTTTCAATCGGCGCGCTATGCCCCTCTGGGTATTTGGAAATTCTCAAACGATATCGTTAGATTACGTCGGCGAGAATTACTTGTCGGCGCCCGCTCGAAATTGCTGGCCGTTGTTGACCAATTTATTAAGAAGCTATGGCCCTGGGGGGTTGGTTGGATCAACGCGCGCTGGTCGTATCCACCAGACGGATCGCAATCGTCCGCAACGTCATGACGCGTCGCGGGACTTGGCGGCGGATTCGAAATTATTTGTTTCTCGTCCCCATTGCTGACCGTCCTGGGCTGCCGAAACATTCGAGTTCTTCGGATCGCTCGTTCTTCCCCCCGTTCGAGCGAGTATCTTCTTTCGGCGGATGGTGCCAGCGATAAATCCGTAACGATTCCGTCGATCGGTCTTCTCACGATCGCGCGCGACCATCGATCTCGTTCGCGGGAGATTCTCCGAGTCCGCGAATATCCTGCTCGCCACGTGGACGAGGGAAAAACCGCGGATCGCGCGTGCTCCGTATACGCGAGAAACGATTCGCTCGTTCGGGGACTCGATCGCGGCCCCGTATGCTCGTCACGCGCCAAGGCCTCTATCTAGGTAACATCGCGGTGACGAGAACGGCGCTGCGGCGAAAGCGAGGGCAGACGAATGCGAAGGGAGGTTGCGATCGCCGCGGCGTTGCGCGTCGACGCGGACAAACGGTATTTCGAGGATCGCCGCGACGCCTGCTAATTTCTATCGCTGAGAAAACCGAGCTGCTCGAATTGAACGCGGTGCAGAGATTCAATTGGTTTTGGTACACGGCCGACGTATGCTCTCGATCTGTATTTATTTATCGAAAAATTTCTCATCGTTCCTGACACCAAATGCAATTGCAAACACTATTGTTACTGCTGGCATCTATTTATTCGTTTATCTATTTAATTATTCTATTTAATTGGTCGCGTGCCACGCCACGGTAACCGATATAGCGTACTTCCTCCTCTCTCGATTGGTCGAACTGCACGTAAGTTATGTATCAGCTTCCCGACTTCCCGCGTCAATGTTACACATACCGTCGCGTTCTGCACAGAATTTCGTACATAGTTGCGAAACTTTCCCAATTTATAACGGCTCGGCATTGCGCGCAATATATTGTTACCGTTCGCGAGGCGGCTGCAATTAATTCGGGAACGTGGTCGCGCGAAGAAGAATTTTTACTTCGCGCAAGGATCTCACGGTGCAAATCACGCGTGCGCCAACCTTTTCGCATCGATCGAAAAACCTTGCGAGTCCAATCGCTTCGGAAGATCGAAAGTTTCAATCCGCCAAGAAAAGCAAAAGGAGATGAAACGCGAACAAAGCTTCGAAACGAGTTTAGAAAGAGACGAGAGGAGAGAGCGAACCGGCCGGCATTTTGTCTGGAGGCAAGAAGACCAGCCAAGAAGCCGGACCAGGCGACGCGAACGAAGAATCGTTCGCCGCGACCGCGCATCGGCCGACGGCGCTTTAAATCGTACGCTTAAATTCTCCGAGCTGGCACGCGCGATTAACGAGTACTACGAGTACGAACGAGGATTCCGGCCGAAGCGAAAGTGACCGCATGCGGCAGCAGCTCGCGTCGCTTCGCTCGGCCGCTCGGAAACTCTCGCAGCGCTCTTCCTCTTCCTGCGCTTGAACCGCTTGGAAATTCGGCCCACCGAGCGCGCACGAGCCCTGCGCGATTCATCGCGAGCCGCTCTCCTACGCCGATGCCTTTTCTTCGACCAATGGGATTCGATACGCAGACTTCCTGAACGCACGAGAACACTGCTTCCTCCGTTCGATTAGAAAGTCCGAAACGCAACGAAAACACTAAACTATAACCGTCGCGTCGCACGGAGATCGCGAGCGCGAACACGATTCCGTTAATTGGCACTCGCGATCGACGGACTGCCAGATGTTTCTCAAGTTGATTCAATCGATCGATTGAAATTTTTATCCCGGTAAAGGACCGCGTCCACGAATTATATAAATACGTAGAGATTGCGACATACGTTATTTGAATATATTTCACGATGCGCCAGAAACGCGTCCGTCGAATTATATCGGATCGCGCGCGAATCGCCCACGGGGAAGTAGAAACGGCGGCGTCTGTTAGACGTTTCCGAGGACGCGAAGCGCGGATAATTAAATCTGGTGTAACGCGTTTATCAACCGATTAGGCGTTACGAGATCGCAGGCTGCTGCCGGCCGTTCGTCCGTTCGTCCGTCTATAAAAGCGGCAACGACGTTGGAAACAGGCGTTAAAAGGCGGCGGAATTCTTTGATATCGTTCACTGGCTAGAATACGAGGATCGCGTATGGATACGATACGATCGCCTAAAGCGATGCTAGTTTTATCAACGAAGCGCGAGGAACCGTTTGAAAGCTTTAAAGACCAATTGTTTAGTCGATCTTACCGTCTCGATGTCGTGTTTCTCAAAAGATACGATTATTCTAATAACATTAATTAGACGATTACAATTAGCCGAATTCGTTTTCTCGTTACCTCGATTGCAGCAGAATTGACGCATTCACGTCCAGGCGAGTGAACAAAACAATTGATTCTCCGGAAATACGTTGATTCGATGGCGCTATCTTTAAAGCTTCGATGAAGGTAAACGGTATTTAAACTTTCAACGCGTTTTCCTCGAGACGATATCTTCGAAACGGTACCAGTCCCGAGCGGATCGATTCGATCGATTTACTCGGTTCCTTAGAATTCCTCCTCTAACCGGGATGGCGTATCTCTTACAACGTACAAAGGACGGACAATGCCTCGGTTAAAAGCCGCGTACGCGCCTCTCGTATACGTATACGTATTTCACAAGGTATATATGGGACGCGTGAAATACGCGAGGCGCAACGATCGAACGGCAAAAATCAAATACGATAAAATAATATGAAAATATAATCTCTCATATCTTACGAAATACCCGAGTATCTCGCAAGCAGAAGCTCTACCCCGAATAGCAGTTGAACGGCCACTCGGGCTCGCAAGATCCAGCTTAGTTTCCTCCGATTGGAGAAGCCACGGGGAAGAGTTCGCGCGTAAAAACTAAGTCCACTGTAACCACCGCAAATGGCGCGGACACGGTTGCTCGTTAATCGATGCCTCGGCACGTCTGGTTTTCACGGTAGCGAATGAAGCTATTAACACCGACCGGTTGATCCCTTTTCTTTCCTCGTTCTCTCCTCTCGCGCTCTCTCGCTCTCGCGCTCTCCGCCTCTCTCCGCCTCTCTCGCGATGGTCCCCCGACCGTTTCCATCCTCCAGAAGTCGCGTCCTCGACGCTAACGGGCCACCTAACGCGTACATCGCACGGTTGCGCGAACGCAAAATATGTCGGTCGCAACTTTCTCTTTACTCAGCGGTTCTCAGATTCGCTTCCTGCTTCTGCGGGCGACGGCGCAGCCGTGTACTTGCTCGCGCCTGTATACTGTAAGAGCCGCGAGCGTGCCTCTGCCAACACGGAACGGCTTCTGAACGGGTTTAGGAAACTCTGGTGGCGAAGCTCTTGGTCGCGTTGCGCAACCATCCATGGGTATCGTGCTAACCGAACGACGTTTCATTGAAAACGAGTCGAACTCGTCGTCGGAACGAGACACACACCGGTGTATATTGTATCGTGGGCGTCGCTGATTATCCGACGCGATCTAGTATATCGGTAGGCTTCGATTGTTCGGAAACAACTCGAATCCGAGGAAACCGAGAATCTGCTACGACCGAATCAAGATCGTTTCGTCTCAAGCGAGAAACGAAAAATTAACGAAAATCGACGGTTTAATCGAGAACGGAAAAGCGAAAACATTTCAGATGTTGCTGCTTTTGAAACTGTTCGAAGACCGCGTTTCTTGAAACTTCGCGGACGTCGACCTCGTTGAATCCGCGATCCAATAACGGTGGATACGCGTTAGCGAATTCGAACGAAGTCGCTGCCGTGTCTTAATCGCGTCAGCGAATCTGTTAACAAAGTTTCACGGATTAAATCTGCCTCGAACGTACAAGCTACTCTAGAAGCGAGGAATCTTCGCGGATATATCGCATTTGTTGAAATTTCTTCATCTAGGAATTTACTTCGCGAAGACGTATCTCGTTTAGACGAGCCGTTGCGTTGCTTAAATAAATCAGGGTACGTAGAAATGATCCAATCGAAGGATAAATCCGTTGATTTCGCGACACATATAACGGAATCTCGAACAAATTCTTCAGCAGGCCCAATCATTTCATCGTAGATTTGCAACTGTTTCCAGTCGCAGCTAATTACTAAAATGTATCGCTTCGCTAGGCGGTTGCGTTCTTTCGAAAAACGGATGAAAACCTCGATCGGACGAAACTCGCGAACCTCGAAGATTCTGCTCGTGCAGCACGCGGCCATCGAATCGAGCTTGCTTCCGGTAGCGGACGAGCGGTGGGACGCGGCCGCAGTGCAACGAGAGGATAGAAACGAACGTAAACAAATAGGAAATAGAAGGAACCCGGCGGCGGAGAGGGGATTGGTGGGGCGTGGGGGGGGGGGGGGGGGGGACAAGGAATATATTGTCGGAGAACCGCGGGCCGTGGGGTGGGCACGAGGGTGCAGAAGGGAAGGTGAATTTAATCGAGCCTGGCCGAGAGGAAAGGGGAAAGTGTTGTACGAGGAAGGGGGACGAAGGAGGGAGGAAGGCTCGCCGCCGGAGAAAGCCGTGTTCGGCTTCACGGGGTTAACGCACTCGACGTTATACCGTCTTGCGACTAACGATGATGTTTCTACCATTACGTAAACCCAGCAGCGCCAAAGCGGGCCCGAGACACGATTCTCTCTTTCTCTCTTTCTCTCTTTCTCTCTTCCTCTCTTCCTCTCTTCCTCTCTTTCTCTCTTTCTCCCTGCACGCTGCGGCCGGATTGGAAAAGCTGTTCCTAGTATCGGGAGAGAGTTGCCGCGCGCAGCCCGGCCGTCTTTCGTCCACGGTTTTCGGGATATTCCGAAAGAGACATCTCTCTTCCTCTTTTTAATCGCTCGACGTAAATATTCGATAAAAGATTAGTACAGATTTTACGATGCAGACATTGTTAACGTTGACAGCATCGCACTGTTATCGGCGCATTCGTTGCGTCTCCCGAGATGGGGCAATTCGGCTGCGAACGGTTCAAAATTGTTTGAACAATTTTTACTCGGGAATAGTAGCAAGTACAACACCTTGAACCAATTTGTGCCGCATTTTCCAGGGAACAAATTGCACGCAACCCTTGGAAACGATTCGTCTTTTATCCTCCAGGAAAGAAATTCCAAGATGTTTGTCCGTGTAATCTTTTCTAAGAAAATATCTCTAAATATTTCCAACAGCAGCGTCCCGACGCGCGCGCGCGCGCGCAACCCCTTAAACCTATCCGTCCCGTGGGCGGGAAACGCGCTACCGAATCCCCCACGCGGCATCGTCCTCGCGATTCATCCCTATCCGCGATCGAAACCGAATTTCCGCGCTCGGCTGCGTCATGCGGAAAACAAGTTCGCCGGGAGTGCGTGTCCCTGGCCCTTGCGCGCGTATTCGACGGAAGAGGAAGAGAACGTGGAAGAGGAGCCCGCGGGGGGGCGCGCGCGGAGTTGCGCGGGGGTGCCGGGCGCGCTCGGGGTTGCGGGGCGCGGAGGGCCGCGGCGGAAGGATGGGACGGGGAAGGGCGCCCTTGCCCTTGGCATTGCCGCTCGATACGAATAGTCGGGGCTGTCCAAAACGGTGCCGAGCCAATTTAACGTGCGCGTAAGCCTCGCGCACGAATTCCCGTCGGACGCCACCGGCTGGAAAGAGGACAGCAATTTCCGTTCCTGCGCTAACTTGCCAGCGATGCTCCTCTCTCCCTTGCCGAAAGAAAATTTCTCGAACCTCTCTCCGCTCCGCTTTGCGCGCACCGTCCTTTTATTCCAACGGCGCCCAAGCATCGTATTTTTTCAACTGGTTTGTTCGTTCAAAAATTGTTGATTCCGTTCGTTCCGTCTCTAAGAAACAATTTGTATCTTCTAGTTTGTCTTTTGAATCGGCAAAAGTAAAAGCGAACGAAGTAGCAGCCAGCGGGCAGAGCTAATATTTACGATCGTTTTGCCAACGAACATTGTTTCCTGCTGCCTGTAGACGTCGCTCGAGAAGCTCGAGTTTTCCTAAATCGATTGAAAGGAACGCGAATTCGTCCGTAGGCAACGATCAAGATTTTCCGGAATCCGTGCAACAAGTATTTCCGAGAGCAACTAAACGCGAGGGTTTTGCATCGGCTCGCGAGGGATCGGTTTCGGACGATCGAATTCGAATGGTGTCTTCGACCGGTGTTTTCGGCAAGCCGGTGCGTGTGGCACACGCATGGCCTCGCCCTTGCCCTTGGTCGATACTCATCCCCTCGAAGCCGGGCTTTTTTCCAGAGGGAACGCCGCCGCCGCCACCCTCCGCTCCCGTTGGGCGCCTTCCTCGATCGACCACGTGGCGGCCACGTGGGCTCTCGGCAGGGTGATCGCGCAGCCGCGGTCCGTCCGGGCAGCCGAGCGATCACGGGGGCGACTACGGCCCCGACGGGGTGAACGCACTCCGGGAAAGTAGGCTAGGCGTGGCCTAATTGCGAATCTCCGATACGTTAATCGAATCGTTGAAATGATTTTCGCGCGAGCGGCCTCTCGCCGACGGGAATTACCGGGAGCCGAGCGACTCGCGTCGAAATAACGAAACGTTTGTTACACGGGAAATCGTGAACGATTCGCCGCGCGTTTCCGGTGTCTGGCACCGACTCTGGAATTTCGCTATTCTGGCCGCGGTGCGACCGATTCTATTATTTATTAAACAGGGGCGCCGCGGAGAATCTAGTTTTAAACGATATCGTCCGTGTTTAATCGAAGAAGAAAACATTCGATTCGATGAAAGCTACGGTGGACGATGTCAATTTTATTGGCGAAAGTGGCGAAAGTAGATGAAAAACTGCGCGAAGCGACCACCTTCGGTGGAATTAATTAAATCTTAACAACGATAACACGTACATCAAACGTTTCTTGTCTGGACGTATTAAAAAGAAAGAAAAGAAAAAAGAAGGAAAAATCTTTGAAGCGAAGAAGTCGGTATCTTATCGATCGAACGAACGCGCGAAACGTAGCATGCATTCGTGTCCCCGGCGCAGTATTCGAGTCCCGCAGTATTGATTTTTCCCGGGAGAATCGAATTCGGGTAGCGACGGTTTAATCCGCGGCGTTCTCACCGGTTCGGTGGCAAATCGGAAACTTATCCCCCTCGAAGGTCAACGACCTTGATCGGTTCTCCCGCTGGGGTCGAGGCCCTCTATTCGGCCGTGAACTATGAATCGGGATGCTCTTTAGGGGTCGGCTCACCGACATCTGGTTTCGCCGACAGGCTCGCGCGATTAATCCGACCCATTGCACGCATCGCCGATACGCTAAACCGATCGTCGAGTTGCCACGAAATTTATCACCGACCGTTCCACCTTTTCCCTCTTTTAGTTTTCCTACGCTAGATTTACGACGCGAAACTCGCCGATACCTGGTGAGTACCTATAGAGAGCGACTCTCGATAAAAGGCTTTCGAAATATCTTGTTTGACGATATCTTTTCTTCCAACGAGTCGTTGACAACACGATTTGCGACCGTCAAATGGGAAATTCGGCGACAAGCTGCGAGGAGCAAGTACGAATTCCTTTGGAACGCGAGACGCTTTTTCCATCGATCCAACGCTTTCTCGCATTTTGCCGGGTTGCTCCGTTCCCAGGATGCTGCGAAACGCTACGATATATCCGGAAACTGTTGCAAAGCGATATTTAAAATGTCTAAAACGATGCGAAACGGAACGCTCGAAGATACCCAAGGTATGAGAAATCATTTTCCAACTGCAACAGAAATTTTGTAATCGCGACTCCAACATCTCCTCGGTCTCTCATTTTTCTCATAAACGCGTGAAATCGTTAGTCTAATTATCGCGGATTACGTGGTTCGCGAAACTGCAACATCGCGTGGCGATAGGTGTTACCGAGTCGGCAGCCGGTGAAACAAGTTTGCGTATCGCTGGTTGCCATATTCCAGAAATTGTAATATCCAATCTGGTCGATGAATTTTTCTAAAGAAAAAGAAGTTCAACTTGGAAATACGTTCGCGATCTCGCGTGGCAGGCAAGGCCGTAGGAAACCGCTTCCCGAGAGCGAAGCGATTTCACGGCGAGCACGCGCTTAAGCGAGGACAGCCGCGTGCGCGCGTATACCTGTCGCAACGTCTTGACGGTTCTTCGACGACCTTAACCTTTTTCGGAGGGCGAGGTCGTTCCGAAAACGGGAACGAATCGAAACGTTAGTCTTCGCAGCTACGTCGAAACGAGGTCGGCCAAAAGATTCATCTCGCGTTTCCCTTTTTTCTGTTCCAGGTAAGCCAACATCGTAACTTTTTGGATCCGAGCGCTTTCTATCCCATGACCCTTAAAGACGTCGAAACCATCGTAAGTAACGCTTATCGCCGCTTCCGTCCCTCGAGAGCCTATGCTCTAGTTTGAATCGATGCGAAAGTAGCACGCAGCCGTTCCTGTTTTCGAGCGAATCAAACGTTCGAACAATTTCTGGTTTCCACCGTTCGCAACGAAACGCGCGCAAGAGCGTTCGTTTCTCGTTCGCGCGTCATGCTACGTCAATTTCTAGTCACGTTTTCCACACCGTGGTAAACGAGGAGCGTCGTCGTTCGGTAGCGTTTGTATCGTTTCCGACAAAAGTAGCACGCGTCGACTCTTTGTTATCAATCGAATACCACCACCAGGGACCAAGAACGACCTTTCGAATAAAAATCGAAACGCTGGCCGTCGCAGCGCCGCGATCGACGGATCGGCCGAAACCGGAAGCGGAAGCGTCGCCTTCGAACGTCCCGGTGTTCGAAATCCACGCTTCGATCCTCTCGGAGGATATATAGGTCGTCCGCTTTCGCAACGCGTCCGATCCGAATCGCGCGCAACAAAAGCGGATCCTCCGATCCGCAGAAATTGCGGCACGATCCGGAGATCTCTGGACCGCCTAAGGGCAATTTCTAATTTGGTCTAGCTCGCAGCCGCTCTACCTGCTTCTTAATTCCCGACGCGTATCCGCGGGGTCAAGTATAGCCCGGGACAAGTTCTCGGATTGGTGGTATCGCTGGCAGAAAAAGCGAGGAAGACGGCCGGTGAGACGGGAGAAGAACGGAGAATCGGAATCGAGTGTATACGAAGGGTGAACGACCTAGAGGCAGGGGCACTAGGCTGCTACCCTCTGCGACGAGAGAGAGGCTCGCACGGGGTCGGCCGTCCTCCTCCACCTCCACCTCCTCCTCCTCCTCCTCCTCCTCCTCCTCTGCCTCCTACGGAGAGGGGAGCGAGGAGAGAGAGACCCGGCGAGGGAAGCTTCGACGGAGAGAGCGCATCGGCCGCCCTCCCGCAGCCCCTCGTCGGCTGGTCGACTCTCTCTCTCTCTCTCTCTCGCAGCGGTGCTCTCCTTCAGCATGCCCACCGAAGAGGATCAATACGGACCACGTGGTGTAGCAGGAACGCCACAGAGAACGACGAGCCTAACCCTCGTGCACGCAACAACCTAAACCCGAAACTAGGAAAACACGAGGACTCCGGTGGAGGGGGTCGCATATGCCGCGGAGCCTTTTCGACTTTCCCCAACTCCGGGGAGCAGCCGCTCTTTTCCCGTCCGAAAGCTTTCAATGTCGCCGGGGGATCGCGACAGCTCGGGCTAATATTTCGGCGCAACGGTCGGCCGTTGCTTCCATCGGTTTCGTCGCGGAAAATATCGTACCGTTGGAAATATGCGGAAAACCGATGCGATCCGACAGATTCGAACAGACTCGATCTAACGCCGATTTTACGCCGTTTATATCTACTTTGTCGTCGATAAATTCTTGCAACAAATTTCAAATCGAGTTACAAATAAAGACTGCCGCGTGTTGCTTCGTAAGAACGACGAGACCGAATTTATTGGAAGTTGTCGCTATTTTCGCTTCGTAATTTGAGCAAGTCGAAAATAAAAAGGGGTGCACAATAGTAAAGGGTAGTAAAGGGTTTGGGAATGTAGCCCGTTCCGGTGAGCCGCGATGAAAACGCGGCTCCGAGAAAGTGTTTTCTAATAAAGCCTCGACGGAGTCCGCGGCAGATCCTATTTTTGGTCAGCCATCGATCGCGTTACCCTCTTCGTGCACTCGATTCACCCCGGGCTGAAGCCCGCGTTAGTTTACCGACCAGGAACGGCCTTTATCTTTCTGGGACACGAAGTCATCGGTGCACAGCGGCTGATCTGCATCGATGATCTTCTGACCTCGAAGTACGCAGCAGCGACGGGCCCGGCTCGTCGAACGAGCGACTTTCGGCACCGCTCGTCTCGAGAGAGGACGTGAAAACGGAAAAATATTGTTACTCGGCTGTTTTGGGGTCGTCGCGTACGGGGACACCGGAGGAGGTGTTCGCGAGACATATCGACGGAGGCCATGGGAATCGGCGCGATAACGTCGAAAATGGCCACGGCAAATAAAACGATAAGCCGATCGCTGATAACACTCGAGGATCGCGGAACGAACGTTCTCTTTCCGATAGATAACGCGCTCTGCGAACCTAATTTCGATTCAAAAATTGGAGAAAATATTTCCTCGAGCAACCGAAAGATTTCTCATTGCGAAACAACCGACGGTATCTCCCGTTACTTAATAATCTATTTCACTTTGTAACTGGAGCCCACAAATTATTGTTTTAATCGTTTTAATATTGGTTCAATCGTGTTGCAGCAATAAAGTTCGGTGGGTACAATTGAAACCGGTTTTGTTTAAAAAAGGGAGAGAGAGAGAGAGAGAGAGAGAGAGAGAGAGAGAGAGAGAGAGAGACGGAAGGAATGTGTTTTTAGCACACTCTTGTGTTCATTAAGGCACTCTAACCCTCGCGAGTTATGCGCCAGCATTTCTCCTATAACGAACACAGCCACGGCCAGCGAGAAGAACACAAACACGAAGAAAGAGGGTGTAAAGCCTACCCTTGTAGATTGCTTTGAAGGAGGGTTGCTATTACGGATGGTTTCATACATTGCACACCCCTGACTTCGAGTCTAGGTCGGTCATTCACCCCGTCACCATCCCCCAACGTTACCCGACAACCCCCTACCGACCTCCCAGCGATCCTCCACCAGCCTTCGCGCGCAACCGACGCCCCTCTCCCGCTCCCACTTCCACCCGTATCTGCACGGTGACGTCACTCTCGAGTGCTCGCCTCGCCTCGCCTCGCCTCGTCTCTCCTCTCGGCCGTCGTCCCACCCTTCCTCGCTCGCCCTCCTCTCGACAGCAGTCCCCAACCTACCGCTCCCACCTCCCGAGCCCCTTTCGCGAGCCCCTTTCGCGAGCCCCTCTCGGCCCCGTCGCGCGCCGGCACGAAATCCTCCCTCCGTGATATACCGAGAACATCGGAAGTGGTGGGAGGGTGACGAACAGGCAACATCGACAGTGGCGTATAGAATAAAGGGGTGCGTGGAATTTAAAGATTCACCTTCGATGGGGTCGGGAGTGCGCCAGTGATCTTGTATCGAGCCGTACGAACCCGAGGTGAGGAATAATATTACCGTTAGCCCGGATCAACGATTAACCGGCGCTCTTTCTCTCGATTTACCCTCTTACGCTGCTCTCTCCGTACAGTCCGTATCGTCGTCCGACGCCGATACCGCCGCGAACCTCGCCAAACTTTCAACGATAATGTTATTCCGAGGTTTCGGTAGGTCCGCCAGCTTTTCGAGAACAATATTCTGTCTTCTTCCGAGCGCGCGTCGTTCGTATTTTTCTATTTTATACGATTCGAGCATTTTCTATTTCCGTTTTACAGACTTTTTAAGCCTACGGATACTCGATCGCTCGCATCGCTCGCGTCGCTTGCAAACAGAATCGAGCGATGCTTATTCGATACGATTTCGATGTGCGGTTCGATCGAGCGTCTTACGAACTTTAATTTCGCTGCTTCGGCTACGCCAAAGTTCCGTTTTTCCAAAGAAACAATTTTTCGTTTGAAATTTAACTCGTTCGACTTATTCGCCGCAATTGTTTGTTGGTCGCGGACGCGCTAGATTATAGCATATCGAAAACGATATTTTCCGTAAATCGCTTCGAATCGGGCGTCGAACGAATTGTTCGTACGACAAAGTTTGAGAGAAAATGACAGCAAACGAGCGATTCGCTGATCCGTGAAAGCACTTAACATACTCGCGGAACTCGATGTGTCCGTGCGCCGATAGAAATACGTAATCCCTGCACCTTAACTTTCGATTTCTCGATCGACGAGCAAACCAGCGTACCACCTGTTCCGCGGAGCGCGAAATGTGTGTCTAGTTCTCCTCCGCCGAGAAATTTACGGAAGTGGCGTTGCTCGGTCCGAGTATAAAATTTTAGCCTCGTTATCGTTCGCGTTATGCCAACGCCGTAGTAGCCCGTAACACTGGCCGCCACCTTTCTCCCGGTCTCGTGGCTTTCCAGGCGTCGCTGACAACAACTTGTCAACTTGGTTCCCGGTGTCGTATGATCGGATAACTAATGCGCCGACATCTAGACGAAAATATTCTCGCCCGAAAAATGCTCGCCCGTTAATTACGTAGGACCGACGGTGTTCGGGAATAAGAGCGCCGCTGCCGTGGAAAGTTGACCGATACGTAACGCTGGTATAACGCTTATCGGTTGAACACGCGTCGCGTGTCTCCCATAGTTTCGAATTTCTTTTCAATCCGAGCACATTCTACGTTAGTTACACCTATCCTGCGATATTCGCGAGCTCATACGTTGTTCGAACATTTTTTCGAAACGTCAAAGTCAAACTATTGCGGCTTCTTTTTCGAATGAGAAAGCTCCGACGATCGTAATACTCGTTCACCCCGCTGCATTTCATCCGGACTCGTGCATACGGGTTTCCGGGGACGCTTCTACAGCTACGCCATATAATATAAAGGTACAATTTAATAAGATCTAGTAGAATTTTCATCGCCACGGCAACTAAATTTCTACTCGACTTCGCCTTCCCGAAGTTTCTCCACGATGCGGAAGTTTGGGCAAACTTTCAGAATCGTTGCTCTATTTTCAATTTGACCAGCTAATAGCCTAACCGGATAAAAATTTGAAAATATATTATCGTTGCGACGAAAATTGCAATTTAAACGGCAAACTTTTCGGGCCTACGTAAGAAAATAACGTTGCCGTTTCTTCGCAACAAGCATGCGCGTCGAAAATGCGTACACTGGGTTAACGGACGCAGCCTGGCCAACTATCGGATCCGCCGCCGAAATTCTCCCGCAGAATCTTTCTCGATCGGCCGTTTAATCCGCGCCGACATATACTTGGTAGCTGCGACGCTCGCCTCGGTCGTCGAACGTTGACGACAGCCGACTCGGAAACACGGTGGGCAGAGAGCGACTCTGTTATCTACGCGGCGGGCTCGATAGACGATGGATGGATAGATAGGTCGGTCGACTTTGAAGACGAGAGAAAGTTGCCGACCCGAGGAAGCTGCTGGCCAAGATAGCACGCCGTGCCGTTTCATCGAAAGGGACACACGGCTCTGCCAGCCATTCTGCCGCGAGCCACACTTACGAGAAAGTAAATTCGTTCGTCTTCGAAAAATTCAATAAAAAGAAAATGTAGGAAGGAAGACGAACACATTTTTCGAAACTAAAATACGATGGTAAAAGTGTAAAAACTAATTAATAATACTTGTACGATAATTTCTTGTTACCAGAGTTAACTTTTCGTCGATAATAATATGTAATAAAACCTGCCGCTTTCGTTCCAGCGCTTGCGATCGATTAGCTTCTTATTCGAAACCGATACGATTTGCACCGAGGCGCGATGCGTTCGGTTCTATCGTTTTCGATAGCTTCAATTTGAATCGAATCGATCGAATGTTTCGAATTCGATATCGATGTAGTCACCTCGCACCGAATCGAATCGGCGAATCGAAGATAACAACTTGAAAGAGAACGAACGGTTTTTGAAAATATTGCTTCGTCGTTGTCGGCATTTTCGCAGAAAAAAAAACAGAAACGGATAATAACGATTCTTAAAAAATTGACTTGAAATACTAAATATATGGTAAAAGCGAGCGTAAACGGGACTCTCGGCGCGTTACCACGAATATTCGAAAAAGGAATAAAGACATTTCGAAAGGTTCGAAGAAACGAGGCGTCCTACAAAATGTTTTATCGACGTAATCCTTTTATCCTTTTATCCGCACGCGACAAAAGATGAGTTACGATCGGAGATGATAATCCTCTTACGCAACGGCATTCTCTGCTGCGAATTTGAAGATTTTGATGCAACCTCGATGTACACGGAGAGATTATTTCGAGCTCCCGGATCGCACGACAGTGAATCTCTGGCAAGAATCTAGTCGAGTTCGCGAGACAGTATCGACGGAGCATCGCGATCGATGGAGAACTCGCGCTGCTCGTTTCGAAATGGTGACTCCGTTGCTCGGACATTTGCCATTTTCTATTGTCCATTGAGTTTCTTGCGAACCGTATTTCTGACAGCCCGATAAGAGGTATTTTTTACACGGTTGTTTTTTTCACACAGCAGCACAAAGATCGTCTAATTAAAACGATGATAAAGATTACGTAAACGCGATGCCAGAAATGTATCTTGGACGAGGCACCGTTCGTCGAACCGTTTCTATCGTAAATTGAAAGAAGATACGTTTTACAAGTTAACCGTCGAAACTCGCGCAATTGCTTGTACCGGCAAACTATTTGACAATAAAGACGCGCGTTTCTCCAGCCAAAGTGAAAGAGTTTTTCACCGGTCGATGGGCGATGCAACGCGTTTGTCCCGTTGCGTGGTACGCGACGAGCGAGCACCGCGAGCGCTGCCACGAGCTCGGTGATTTCAACGCATGGCAATGGTATCATCGGTAAGCACGCGTTCGTTAATTTTACGCGACCGGCGCACGAGTTTTTAGCGCGACGCGTTACCGACCAATATTTATCGTTTTATGAGAACAACAGCGTTGGATTTATTCGTACCTTTTAGAATTTGTATCGCGATACCTGTCGACAAACGTATTATTTTTCTAGTATCAGGTTATCGAAACAATTCTTGGAAACATTTTCATGATTTCGGCGCAACTGTGAAGAAAATCGGAGGCCGGGACGGCGTCGATCCTAGCATTTTCGAAGTTGACGATGCTGCGATTAGAATCGGTTGGAAGGTATTGCGGCACTCGTTTCCGAGATATCATCGATTCCGGAGTTCCATTCCGGAGTACCTTTACAATGCACCGTCTCCGCTAACGACGATAGAATTTCGCTCGAGTACGCGTACAAATATGGCCGTGAAAGTTCCATCTTCCATCGGGTTCGTCGAAACGGGTCTCCGAAATTTCCGCCGCAACCAAATCCCCCCCTCCGCGTCGCAGCGGTAAATTCAAGGATACGAATCTCGGAACAGCGCGGACCGAATGAATTCAAGACGCGGAAGAAACACTAAAACTAAACACGGTATATTATAATTAAAATGAAATCGCGCGTTCGTTGAACGGTTCAACCGCACGCGATAAAAAGCACGATCAAGTTAAAAGCGAAGGTCCGTTTTCGGGTCGAATCTCCGAACAGGGAATAAAGGTGAAAGTGCTTCGAAAGCTCTTGCATCGCGAACGAGAGTCGACGAAAGAATTGTAAAATCCTGTTGCCCCGTCTGCCTCGTTCTTCCTGCGACGTTACTTTCTTCTTGCACCGTAATAAATTGATTAGCAGAACCTTGCTTATAAATCCGTGGGTCGTAAAACTCTGTCAGATATTCCGCGGGGTGGACGTTCCGTTGCAACGTTTCCCAGTTACGAGACTTCCTTCCTAACAGGGTTTTTCGAGAACGAACGCAGCCATCTCGTCGAAAACTGCAGCGACTCGGTCGGAACGCTTTCAATAATTATTCCGCGCGAGGTACATTTCGATTCGACGACCGTAATTGAGCTGGAATCGTCGCGTTTCACTTTCTAGTGTTGCAAGTGACACGGTAATACCTCGAGAACTTTTCCGTACGAGACGATTTAGTTCGAATCGGTAGCTACTTTGAGATTTTACGCTTCTCGCGATAATTCTCGTTGGAATAGGTTTGATTGGAATAGGTCTAATTGGAAGAGCCGCGCGATTGGGAGATTTCGCGTCGATCGGGTGTATCGCCGTTAACCCTGTCCGACAATTTTCGGGAGCGTGGCGCTCGGTTGGCGAGCGCGCGGAGGACTCGCCCGCGTCGAAATTCGCCTAGGTGACCCTCGGCAGTCGATTCCGGTCGGCCGATCGAGTTTCTGGTGAAAGCCGGTGCTCGCTGGCCCTTGACCTTCCCTCGGCCGAATTCCGAGCGAACCGCGGCGAGGACTCGTTTCGTAACGAGGCGAGCGTGGCGGCCATTAAGGCTGAGTTTCGACTGGCGGCAGTGAGCGCGCGAGCGCGCACGCGGGTGAAAGGCTCGAATATTCGCGGCGAGGAGCGGAGAGGAGAGGAGCCGAGCGGAGTCGAGCAGAGTCGAGCCGAGAAGAGAAGAGAAGAGAAGAGAAGGAGGGACGGAGCTCGAAAGCGACCCGTGACAAGCGAAAACGAAAGGATTCCCTGTCGCGAAAGGCTCTCGGGCTGCTCGCGCGTCCCCCTGGCTGGCTCTGCCGGTTTGCACGCGAGCCCGCCGCGGCGTTACACCCGTTACAGCGGCCGGCGCCGGGCCGCTGCTTTCGCAAGACTTTCCCCATTGTTTAAAAAATAAAGCCGCTGCTCGCGGCCGTCCCGAGGTCGTTCAACCGCTCCGAACGCGCGTTTTAAAGAGGTCGTTCAACCTCTCTCTCTCTCTCTCTCTCTCTCTCTCTCTCTCTCTCTCTCTCTCCCGCTACGACTTCCGAGCCGGCGATCGCGAGAACGATCGCCGTTTCAAAACGGACCGATTGCCGATGCACGGTCGAAACACAGCCGATTAAAACCAGTCGCGACTGTATCTTCTGCCGGCCAGACACCGTTGCGAGGAAGCTGTTTTCGGCGGGATCGTTAATTGGTCCGGCCGAAGGTTGAGAAAGACTGCTTGGTGGGCTTCGCGGCGACGGTTCGTTGCCTCGTCTAGCTTTTAAAGTCGAGTCCAAGTTCGGCAGAATCCAGACGTCGTTCCCAGTTTTACGTTTCACGATTTCACAAGGAAATTTCATTTCGACCGATATTTCATAAAAGTTCGAACAAAATGTTGCTGTACTTTGAAAAGAAATCATTCTAGTGGCGAGCTCGATGGTAATTTTCGTTCGGTATTCTATTTTGATCGTTGCTATCAGCTGCGCGGACGTTCGTTCTCCTCTGTAACAATTTCAACAACCTCGAGATAATAGAAATAATAGGTGCACGCAATAAAATAGTCGACGAGAGACGGAGCTTTGCTGAAATTCTCGTAGAAATTGTTTTCCCAGGAAAGTTGGTAACCCATTTCTGGCAACAAAAGGTTAAAAGGTAGTTGCAGGCGGTATCGTATTCATCCGGAAAGTTCAGCAAAGTCGCAGCCAAACTTCGGGTCAATAATGTAAACCAGTTGCCGTGCTCGTAAGATCTCGTCGCCTTCCTCTATCCTACGGGCTGGACAAAAAGAATTGTAAAGTATACCATTAACCTCGTGTTTCGAGTACACGTTCGACAAACAAGGCCGAAGGACGGTCCTGGCACGGATTGACCCAACTTTCTCGGATGTTTGGTGCCCGGGAGTCTGGAGCACCGCGTCAACGACCAGTTCGCATCGATTCGAGCCAGCTCGAATTCGGCTCGTTAGAAGAGAGAATCGTCCGGCAGGCTGTGAACCTGCAATTCGGCGTGCCGCGGTTCGATCGAGCGTCCAAACTCGTTCGGATTTCTAGCGCGATCGCGTATATATATAATACATATAAGACAGCGTTTCGCGAGGATGCTGCGACCTTTTCAACGCGGAGACGAGCTCCGGCAGCCGGAGCGTTGCGCGAGCCGAAGACTCTTCCGAGTCTCCGAAGACGGGAAGATGGGAGAGGCGGAGGGAAAGGTCGGTCCGTGGACGAGGAAGCGACTAGGCAGGCTCGCGATAATAAGCGAAGGAACACTTTCTACGGTGCAGAGTAGGGGGGGTTGAGGAACCGTGGCTGCTTCTGCAGCCGCTCCTAAATGGAACGTGACGGCGTCGAGCGAATCCGCCGCGGTTTGCGCGGCCCCGTTCCCTCTAAGCCGGCGAGATCGTTCAATTCGCGCTTCTCGCATATCCGGTGACCGCGCGGAGGAAAGCGTGGCGAAATACGCGTCGGTTTCGCGCCGCGGAAAACGAAATTCGCAATGTCCGAGTCGCCTCTCTCGAACGCTTCTTCCACTCGGCTTCGTTCACCGTTTGTGCCCTGCCCGGCAGCTTTCTAGCAACGATTCAACGGGGCAGGCCTATCCAAATAATTCGACTTTTCAAATACTCTTCGGAGATTTTTACTCCGGACGTTTGAAAAATCGTCGGGAACGGGTTTTCAAAATTTTCGATTGTTACATCGATGACAACAGAGTGTAGACTTTGGAACAATTTTCGTTCGAAGCGATCACGCTCGAAAATTGATAAAAGACAAACGTCGTACGTCGGATCGTGGAATATTTTCCGCGAAATGTACTCTCGATTTTTTAACAAAGCCGAGGGTGTAAACCGTTTGTTCGCGCGTCGCAGAATTTTCAGGAATGTTCGAAAAGAGGATCCGATCGAAAATCAATTATTCGCACCTCGGCCCTCTGGACCGCTCTCGATGGATTTGCCTTTTTGTAGCATTCGTCGGCGCATTCGTTCGCACGGATGCGCCGGGCAGTACCGACGAGAGACCTCGTAAATAAATTGATACGGCACCATGCGTATGTTAATGTTTCATTTGCATGGATATTACTCTCGTTTTATTCGACTCGAAACTCAAAAATATGTATTCGATCGATTCGATACGTTCCCCGGTGCTGAAACCGTATTTGTTTCAATGAGACGGCGTCGTGCAGCCGCGTCGTCGGTCAATTGCGATGACAGTGGAAGATTTTGCCATAATACGGACCGAGCATTTTACAGGCTAAAAAGTTGGATTCGATGTTGGCGCGGTCGAGCGCTTTGCCCGGCAAATCGGCAACCGTAACGCTTTCACGATTCCAGCTCCGTCGACGTTCAGCTTTGTCACATTTTTACAAGAATTTTACGTTTCGCTTTCTTCGATACCGACAATTGTTCGAAACGTCCCTCGATCGATTTCGAAAGACCTTGGAAATACCTCGTTTCCCGGAATTGACATCATTTTTGACACCCTGTATATTTACTCGTTGTCATCTTGGACGGATTGGAAGTAAAACGTGAAGATTTAAAAAATAAAGAGAGAGAGAGAGAGAAAAGAATCGTCGCGTTTATGGATACACGCTCGACAAATTACTCGGACGTCGACGACAACATCGAACGAAAAGATTGGGAAAAAATTGAACGTTCTGACCGGAAACGGTGCCTAGTCCCCTCGAAGCCTGGAATCCGCGCAGCATCGAATACGCGAAAAGATTCGTCGGAAAAACCGTGGGACGCTCGTCGGGAATTTCAGATGGAGAGAGGTCTACGAGTTTATCGTGGCTCGTAGAAAACGTTGGTTGTTGACACGAGGGTTAAACGAGCAGATTCGCTTCGCGAGCTTCCTCGAAAGCTCGAATCTGGGACGCGCGTCGGTCCTCGGCGTATCGAGGAACACGATCTCTCTCTCTCTCTCTCTCTCTCTCTCTCTCTCCTCTCTCTCTCTTTCGCTCCGCCACGGTCCGCGTATTCTCGTAGGCTAGGTCTAAACGCGTCTAGGCTAACCGAGGCGAGCCGTTTCTCCGTGCAACGTACAATGGCAACGGCGTCCGACCCACGCTCTATCGCCGGCTGGCAGTGAAACCGGCTGCCATGCCGGTGCATATTCCTGCTCCCATCCGTTTATCCGACGAACGTTCGTTCGCGTCCGCGAATGCCAATGGCCTCTCTCTCTCTCTCTCTCTCTATCTCTCTATAGAGGAATAGGAATTAAATCGCGCAGTACGATCGGTTCGACGATTCTTATTCTACACGCGTTGACATAAAAATTGGAGAAAAATCTAAATAAATTCGATAGCGCAATTTGTACGAAGCATCGCGTACAAGATAGAACATGAGCGAAGACTTCGCGAGAAGCGTTATCAACGGTTCGTGAACGGTACTGGGTAATTTCGAGACGAGAAAACCTTTTACCTTTTACCTTTTTCTACGTAATATCCGAGGTACGCTAATTTCGCTCGTTAAAGGGCACCGCTTGCGGACCGTCGAGCGGTTCAAATCCGAAACGAAAAGTCGGGTTCTCCGAACTATTATAGAATAGAGGCTGGAATACTCGATCGACGACGCTGCGGACGAGCGTGGCGCGAGGGTTGTTGGTGAGCGCGTTCGGATGTTTTCGCGTCCGTTTCTGCGCGGAAGCCGCGGATATCGATGCACGAACGGCTCGTATCGGCCCGTGGATCGCAACGTCTGCCGGTTGAGAGGCTTCCTCGGCATCCGTCGGCCGTCGGCCGCCGTTCATTTATCCGAGAAATATGTGCGCGGAATAGTCCGCGGCGTGCCGCATGCGCGAACGTTATCCTCCTTTTACGTTGCCGGCGACATCCGACTCGATACCCAAGGAGGTGACGTATCTCGCGTTTCTACGAGCGACGATGCCCGGCTTTCCCACGCCGCGCCGCGACAAGGATCTACGCGATGATCCATTACCGGCTCGAACGATTTCCACGTGTAGGGACGGACGAGTGCGGAGCGGTTCGCGCGCGCCGTCACCTGAATTGATTCGGTATCGGCGATTCGCAGCGATTCGCAACGATTCGCAGCGAGTCACGGCCAATAGCTCCCAATGATCTCCTCTTTCAGTGCGCAATTGATTTCGATCCCGACGGAATCTTTAGAAAAGAAGGCCGCTCGCCAACGAGCCTGCGCAAAGCCGAATCGAATTCGATCGGATACACCCGCGACGAATTTTCAAAGCCAATACCTCCGAGAACGTGCAGGAAAGCTGTTTTCCTAGATCCCTGTTAATCGCGATCGATGAACTTGGGCGATCAGCTAATTGAAAGTACTTTTGCCGTTTGTTCGAAACGTTTTCTCGAATTTCGCGTCGGTTCGTCGAGCAGATAATTTCGGCCGAGTTTCATAATTTCTGGTTCCACCCGTGGCTGTTTACGGGGGCATTGTTCGCGCCGAATTCGTAGCCTCTCGATTTTAATTAGATGGCGGGAGCAGCCGCGGCACGTGCAAACGAGAGTTCGAGGGCCTCTGCCTCCGCCTCGACCTCGGCCTCGGCCCGGTCCCGATGCTCCGCGAAATATCCGGCTCGAAAAACCGCGACGCGGCCGGTCAACGTTGCGCGCGATAATCTTTAAATAGCCGGACCCCGTCTAATTGCGAGCGCCCACCGCGCGCGCGGCTCCGTTCGGAGACAGGAAGGAAAGATTACGAGAACGCTCAACAGCGCCGCCCGCAGGTAGTTTCACCTACGACAGTTTCGTTTTCCTACTGCTGGTCGCGCGCGCGCGCGCGCGCTCCAACGATCGTTTTACGCTGCCAATATCGCGTAACAGTTTCGCGAGAGGCTACGTTATATAAGGGACGAAAAGGTAATCGCGCTCGGTCGACGACTTCTCGTCGGCGGTCGTGCACGCCGAGCCTATGCAAAAGTAATGGGCGTCGCTGTATCGCGGACACCGCTGGTTCATCGAATATACGCGGCTCGGACAATTTCTGAGCCGATGCCGCGCTCGCGTTTCCGGCACACGGTTGCTCGATCGTCGCCTCGTTTTTCTTTTTAATCGATCGATCGACAGCAGTCGAGACGCGAATCCGTTTGAAATCGACTGGGCTATCGGTGCCGGTTGCCGCCGCGACTTTCTTTCGTTTTCGCGCATAATTCACTTTATATTCATCGGAAAAGACGATTACTCTTTCGTAATCGGTCAGTCCGCAGTAATCGCGCGGCTCTATTCTATTAATTATATCTATGATATTAGATTCTTCCGTAAAATTGTTTCGTTACTTGTACTAGACGCGAGACTACAGTCAACGTTAGCGACTAGCGTTGCGCAACTCTCCGCGAGCCATTTTTACGCGCGGCCATTTTGGCTCGGTCGGCCGACTCAATGGCGAGAACGCAGCGTCTCAAAGTTATCGCTGCGAATCCGTTGGAATTGCATTCGAATACGTACGGCAATCCTCTTTTAAATAAAATCCGTCCGAGTCCTCTGTTTCGTCGGTGGTAACCGGTTAGAACGGTACGATGTAACCTAACATTTTGTGTTCCGAGCAACGCCGTGTCTCTTTGTGCTCGTCACGGGTAATTTACTTCGAATGCAGCGTCGCGTCGCCTTCCTTCGCGTCGACAGCGCGATATCGCTGGTATCGGCTGCGTAGATGCGATGCGAGGGCCGCGAAGATACAAGTAGGACAGCAAGAACGAAACTTGACCGCGAATCGCTCGATTTTCCAAAGGGACTACTCTGGTCGTTTCGAATCACATTCGCGAACACGGGCAATCGAGAAGCTTCTACCATTTTTTCGCCTGGAAATTTCCGATTTCTTTTCGAACCGTGAAGCTGGAATCGGAAACAACCGACGAGAGCTATCGCGAAACCTCAACGTCCTGTAGACGACTGTAATCGAGTTTGACGATAAAATCGTTCGTAACGCGCAGTTCGTTGATCTTAGCCGGCAACACGTGTTAAAAAAGAACCTTCGAAAGTTGGAATGCTACATCCTTGACACGGTAGATACGCGATTCTTGCGGAATGAGCGTTTTTTAAAGCCAGTACTTTGCTGCCTTCGCGCCGGCACAACAAATTTTGCCGCTCTATTTACCGTGCTACAAAATACATGCTCGCGAGTGTCGGATTTCGTGCTTCAAACGGCGTCGACTTCGGCGTACTTCCATTCTAAAATAACCGAACCCGTGGCGACGCGCTCGACGAAGGCGAAACCGGACGCGGACCGATTCGATCGCTTCGGGAAACGAATTAAATAAACGCTCTCTGGCATTGGAAAATCGAGTTGCTCGGATCAACGATCAAATTGACAAGTAAATGTAAAAACGCGATTGGAAACGATGAAATCGATACACGATTCCGACAAATGGTATTTGTTTAAAAACGATCGTAACTATTTATGCGTAACTAGAGCGACGAAGAATACCGTTTCGAGAAATAGGCTCCGAAATGGTCCGGAAAAGTGTGAGAAGAGAGTTGGCGCGTATTCCGTGGCAGACGCGGAACAGACGCGGAACGGACGCGTCTGCCACGAGGAGAGGTGAAGAAGGCGGGGGTGCTCCGGAAACGGGCGAGTCGAAAGAGAAAAGTCGAAATAAAAGGGCGGCCGAAATGGGAAAGGTTATGTTGCGGGAGAGGTTTTGTACGCGGGCCGGGCAGAGTCGCGTTATTCTGTGGGAAGCCAGAGCTCGGTATACAAACGTTTCACTCTCGACGAGCCGGCTGGATAACGGGGCTCTCTGTTCGCCGCGGCGAGGTACCAGCTATGGTATATACCTCGTCGAGAAAGAAGGGAAAGTAGTTCTGTGAGTCAGTGGGGCTTGCGGTACCTCGCGACGCTCAACGGTTTAAGCAGCCTCGAGCCACGGAACGGGAAACGGTAATCCAGATGAGCCGCATCGTTTACCCTTTTCGAACCGTTCGCCTTCGACTTTGCTCAACTTTGCTCAACCTTCCGCGATGCTTCGCAAATTTTTCCTCTACTTCCGCTCCACCTTTCTACGTTCGTCTTACAGCCGTCCCCTAATTCGTATCGTTCGTTTCTTTCTCGCTTTTCCACTTTCGAACAGTTGCGGACAGGTCGACGCGCACGGCTGCAAACTTTTATGAAATATTTTCCGGAGGTGGCTGGCTGCCTGGCGAATACAAAGTTTCTATAATGTTGTTTCCCATCTACGTTTTTACATATTATTATATATCGCATCAACGTTATTTTTAAGACTCTGCATTTATCCTAATACCCTTACCGACATCTTGTACCAAATTCTATTTAAATCGAGCAACGATTTCCAACGTTGCAACATTTTCCTTTCTAGTCGAATATTCGAGAAAATTGTCGGACCGCGCTCGATTAAACGTCGACAAAATCGAAAATTACTTTCCGGGTTCGCCGCGTGCTCTCAGTTTCGAAATATTTCCCTAGGATCGGCCGAAGATTCGTTGATTCCGTTTAGAGAGCAAGGGAGCGAGCAGCTCGCCGACGTAATTTTTGCTTTCTCCTCCATCGGAAACGGAGAGCAACACCGGAACGACGTTTGACACACTTGCCGCGCGAACCGGCCAAGACGAGAACGACGACGACGACGACGACGGCGACGGCGACGACGATGACGCCCTTCCTGGAAGAGCGCTGGGGAACGAACGAAACTATTCGTCACCGGAAATAGATTGTTCGTTGGCGAGGCGGCCGCTTAATACCGCGGCAAACAATAGTTGACCCGAATATGCGCGCTGAAACGGCGAACAAGACCCGACCCTGATGAGACGAAAGCCGCTCGTTACGAACAATTGCACGCTGAAAGGTCATTAACCGCGGCTGATTACGGCCGGGGAACGTTCTCCGCGTTGTCCCTTAAATATTCCGAGCAGAGATCACCGGTACGCGAGCGCGCCCTTAATGGGCCGCAACAGCGCGCCGCTTGCGCGCGCGAATCGTTTACCGGCGCAACGATCGACAGGGATATTGTTCGGAAGAGGAAGCGACGCGTCGACTAGCGTCGACCCGACCGCGTCAGACCTCGGGCTAGAAACGATTTATGACCCTCGTCGACGAATCGACTCGATATTTCCTGATCGGTTCGCAGAGAAAAAATCGACGATCCGTCGATGCGCCGACGAGAGTCGCGCCGAGCAAAGTACAAGGCGACGATCTATTTTATAAAACCACCGACAAATGGAATTTCTCTGCGTCACGCTTTACGGATTTATTTGCAAACGTAAATAGATCTCTCGAGTAAAGAAACGATTCGCACAGTTTCCTGTTTTAAGGTTTACTCGCTTCTGCCGATCGATCGATTTAGAGCCATTCGATTAAATAGTTTTTCAAACTCGCGACAACGAGAAATTTGTAATTTCTAGGAGGTGTTGTAAAGTTGGTTCCAGCTTGTTCGGCATCCGCAGCGTCGAACAGCGTACCGACCCGGAAGGGAAGCAGCGTCGGCTGAAATTCTTCGGGAAATTCGAGAAGCCGGTTTACGTTGGCTGCCGAAAGGTTTATCTAGCGGAGTGCGGCGAGATCGTAATTGTAGCAACGACGATAGCGAGAGTCGACTAGTTTTGAGGTCAGGGCAACGACGCCGAGGATCCTTGTGTGACGTACGGTGCTCCAAGGAACGCTCCGGCTGGCCTTCGACCTGAACACCTTCTCCCACTCGCGATCCTGCTTTTTGCAGGACTATTCTTCCTGCCGCGATGCCGTCCTCAGGATATCCTCGGAGCGAGCGTTTCCTTTAATTTCTTACAACGGGACCAAGGTTGCCTTTTCTTTCCACGTCGATTGCCTCCGTTGATACGTCTTCTCGATGCCATCGATACCAGCAGACCCACCGCCATCGATCATTTTCGCCAAACTTTTTAACCCGCGAATATAATTTCGCGAATACAATTTCGCGAATATAATTTCGCAAATATAATTTCGCAAATACGATTTCATAAATGCAGTTTTATAAATACGATCTCATAAATACGGTTCTATAAATAGAATTTTGTAAACATCGTTTAATAAGTACGATTTTACAAATATAATATCGTAAATACAATTTAATAAATGTAACTTTGTAAATGCACTTTTACGAATGCGATAGACGCGTTCCTTCCGACGTATCGTGATAATTGATTAATTCTGTCGGAAGCAACGCTTTCCAAGTTATTGCTTAAAATTGTTGCGTCCTTTTGTTTCATTAGTAGACGAAGATTTTCTTTTTGATATTCGCTTAGAAAAGTACGAATCGATGTACCCATTTTTAAAGGTTACATTCGACTATTCGCTGAATTCGAACATTCTTCTTCACGCATTCGACTGTTCGCAAAGTTCGTTCGAACCGTTAAATATCCAGCGATCTACAATTTTGTAATAGCGAGTTGACAATTTCGAAAATAACCCACTGCCTGGACGCTCGATTTCTTTTTTCGCATAGATCGCGACCATAAGCGATCGAGCATTCGGCCAAAGACCCCGGCAGTCGCGGCCTTTCTCTCCGTTGGGAAAAAAGAGATCCGATCGAAGAATTTTGAGCGGTGGCGTGCCGAAAAAAAAACGAGACCACGCGAAACGCTTCCAAGGACTCGGTTACACGAGATATTTCGGTGTCTTTATGTAACGTGGCCCGATCGAAAGATCAAGATCAAGCGAGTCCCGTAACGATCCGCAGCGGGTTTTGCTCGCGGAACACGTGGTGCTGCTGCTTGCGATCTTTCCTCGTGGAGGCGCGCGCGCGCGCGCGCACTCGCGAATGTAACGCGCGGTTCGGAAGGTGAAAGTTTTTCGGTTATCGAACATCGTGGCCTAGACCGTAAAAGAATAACAAGAACCCGTGCACAGCCCGGCGAGCGCTCCTCGCGGAGCCGCTTCATGCCGCCCCGCTGCTTTCTCTTTTCATTCTAAATACTTCCCACCGTCGTCCCTCGTCGTCCTCGTCGTCGCCGCTGCCGCCGCTGCCGCCGCTGCCGCCGCGTTTTCCTGGTCTGCTCGCTTTTCGGACGCTCCGCCGTTTCTTGACCGCGGAAGCGTTTAGGAGAACGTTGCGATCCAGCTCTGTTCACAGTTCCCGACGAAAACCACCGAGAAACTTTCCTTCGAATTCTCTACCGCCGGGAACGGTACTACAGTGGACGTTTCTCCACCCATTTTGGATCGTCAATTTATTATATATATAACGCTACAACGAAAATATAAAAGTAAAACGTTGGCAGAAACGCAAAACTATTTGTCGAAGACAAGGTCCGCTCGAGGAGCTCTGTAACTCGTTGCAAAATGATCAATTTGAGTGTAATTACTGGTACCTCCTTTAGCATGTATTAACGAGATTTCATTCGGTCTTATCGGATAGCGAAGAAAACGCTCGGCGAGACAAACAAATTCTACTCGACTCGATATTTCTGCGAACGATTCGATTAGCATACGGATTTGCGGAAACAAAGCTGATTTTCATAATTAAACCATTGTGATCGCGATTCACCGTACAATCGATTCTGCAATCGTATCTGCAATCGATTCCGATCGGCACCCGACCACGCCCTTTGTCGCGTAGAATCGATCGATCGATCTCGTTTCTAAAGATATCCGTCTATGGCGTCGAGGACTAAAACGCGTAGACACTCGATATACCGTCTAGACGATCGTACACCATAAGCGTTTCGGTATTCCATTCGGAAAGGAAGCTTTTCGCGGGAGTCGGCTGTAAAAAAAAAATCTGTGCGATCGACGGCGAATCGTGTCCGCGAAGATCAAACTAATCCTGTCGCATCTGGTAGAATCGACTGGCGGATAGAACCTGGATCATCGGAATTAATAGCGAGTTTCTGCGATACAGGATTTCGCGCACTTGTCGCAGAAGCGGATATATGAAATAAAGAACAGCGAAGACGAAGCGAAGCGGTTGAACGGTGTTTCCGCATTATTTCTCATATTCGGATTCCTGTTTTATATAATAGAAGGTATAACGTCGTAATTAAACTTGGGACATTTTTCTGTATTGTTTCGAATCTGGCAAAATCATAAATTCGAGAAATAAAATCGCACGGACGTCGTTGGAAATATTAAGAACGCGAGAACGTAAATTTGGTCTTTCGCTAGAAAGCAGGCAGTTGATGTTTATGAAAATCGAATGAAATTCGTAACGAAGAAAATTAGGAATTCGCGTAAAAATTCTGCCGGCATTTCCTTCTATGCCACCTGCCGTAGCGGCATCGTCGACGAGCGACTACGTGTTACGTAACCACGTTCTCGTTCATAAACAGCGCGGTAGAGTAGTCGTTCGGTTACGAGACTATCCGAGCATCCGAGCCGCTCTATACCTCGTTGCACAGATTACGACTATTATTCCGCGTCGGTAGCGAGCCGGTAATGCCCGGGACTGGTAAAAATCGTGTCCGAGTCGCGACTGAAATAGAAATCGAACGAAACTAGTTCTGCGAGTTAGCGGACAAAGTTGCGAGCCGCGGGTTCTTGCTGTAAATCCTTCCATTTTTAACTCGGCGATATTCGACTTAACGGTGAACGAGGAAGCAACGTTTCCTGCAGTAACAGGCTTCGATATGCGTCTGTCGCAACGGCGGACGTATTAACCGAGTTCGAGATAATTATAAACGCGTTCTTTCAATGTTCGCTGGGTTCGCGTATATCGTTTTACGCGTTTTCTCAATTATTCGTCAGGGGTTTCGGTAAATCGTGAGATTCTATCGATCGTCTATAATTATCGTAAATGTAGTTTTGTTTCTATTACATTCCGAATTGGCAATCGATGAGAAGCAGAGAGATCGCGTTGGAAACTATGATAATCGGTGGAAGGAGCTGTTTGCTTTAGGCAAACCGTCTGGTCGTTACTCGCCGTTTCTACTTACGATTTCACTTTCGATCTCGATCGTCGCGGGACCGATGTATCGCGATACAGAATTATTGCAATTCTTATACTTTGGTGGATGTCGTTCGATAAACTAACGCTTGTTAAATCTTGTCATCCCTCGCGCGTTTGTCCGGGATAAAAATTCATCCGCTTTCTTCGTTTAGATGTTGTCAAATATTTCATTCAAGATGTTGGCATTGAAAGAACTTCGCCCTTGCATTCTCTCTTTACCGTGGCGCAAAATCGAGAGCCGACCCGCGAATCTTTAAATAGCATTCGTTGGAATAGTAGAAAGGAAATTGGTTTCGCGTTCGGTGTGAAAGTTTATTAACGCGAACGTTAAGAAGGAGATTAAAAAGTTGCATTTGCCTCCAACTTTTTGCGGATTAAAGATATCCGAATGAAACTTGGTAGGTACGCCGCGCGATACGAGCACTCTGAAACGAAAGCAACGTTTCTTAGCCAGCGGTTACCTTTCGTTTATTCTTAATTGTTAAAAATGTCTCGTCTATCGCGAGCACCGTCCACCCTGCGAGTCCAGGCGGTAATTAAGGCAGAAAGAAACGCGGTCGACCCTCCACCGCGTCTCGATCGATTTCCCAAAGAACGCAGAGGTGTAGCAGCTTCGTGGCAACGAACCCGTTTTCTATGGTCAAAGGCTCGAAACCGAGAATCTAAGAAGCTTCGTACAAGTAGAAGAACCTCGTCACGAATCTGCAGCTCGTTCGCGAAACGACTCTCTGCCGCAGCTCTTCCGAAAAATTCGAAAGCGCGTCGCATCCCCTTCGACGGTCAACGGGCAACGGGCAGCTTTTAACGGGTGCGATGGAAAGATAAAAATCCGGCAGTGATCGGGCCAGCGGTTTTTCCGTGGCGCGCGTTGCGTCGAGCAATCGACTAGGCTTGTTGCAGCGATGTTGGAGGTTCCCCTACTGGAGAACGTAGTACAGCAACGCTGCCGTTTTACGAGGAGGGTTCTCTCTTCCACTTCCACAGTTCCTCCACCGCACGGCGCACGGGTTCCTCGTCGGTGAGCGCTGGTGCCCGTGGCCGCTGTCCCAGTCGTCGCCCTACTTTGTCGAAGCAAACTCAGCTCGACACTCGGTTTACACCTCGGTACGACGAGAGAGTAACGCGTCCACGCGCGCACCCACACGCACGCAGAGGATCGCGGACGCGTCACGGGGACACGGACGGCCGCCCGGGCACGCACGCACACGGACGCCCCGGAGGGGAGAGAGAGAAACACACGTGCACGCGCACGCGATCGCGTATCAACGAACGAACGAGCGAACGAGCGAACGAACGAACGAGAGAGGAGCGAGCGTGCGAGCGTGCCTAGACGCGAAAACCAAACGCTGTTCGGGTGGTGGTCGCGCTTGGTGGTCGTGGTCGTGGTCGTGGTCGTGGTCGTGGTCGTACCCGCGGCGGTAGTGTTGCCAGTGGCAGTGGTTGGTGGTGGTGGGTGCCGGTGGTAGTGGTGGCGCGGCGTCCAGTGTTACGGTGATGGTGACGGACGCGGTCGTTCTGCCAGGAACCGGAAGTGTCCCGCGCGAGCACCGCCTTCGCTCGGCTCGCCGAGAGGAACCACGTGCTGCCGCGCCCGGAAGCGCCAATCCCGCTGTGCCTCGACGAAAGAAACGCGGAGAGGTTCCCGCGACCTACGACAACCTGCCGCGCGTTCATCGATCTCCGTCCGCCTCGACGCGCTGCTCGCCGATCACTGGCCGCGACGATCCCGTCGCGACGCGCCAGGACGCGTCGGATCGACGGAGATAGAGGGCCCGCGGCCGCAAGAGTTCCCGGACGTTGCCGGACGTTGCCCTCCGTTGCGGCACCGCTGAATCGATCTAGAGTGTGTTCGCGGTCCCGCGGACAACCCGTCCGCCGCGGCTCGCGATCCTCGCGACGGGATCCTCGAGGAGAAGATTCGCCGCGAGAAATCGACTGCACCAGGAAGCCTCCGACAGGGAAACGATCGTTACTCCCGGCTTTACGGGAGAAAGTGCACGGGCTCTCGAACCGGAAGTGCCATCGAGCGAGAATATTCAGCATCGTCGTGTCTCCCTATTCCCTTCTCTCTCTCTCTCTCTCTCCCACACACACACACACTCTCTCTCTCTCTCTCTCTCTCTCTTTGGTGTTCCGCGTGCGCGCACTGTTCGCTGATTTCGGAGCGCGAAACACTGGCTAGCCGTGGTCGCTGCCTCTGTTCGCCTGTTTCTGTGTCAACAAACCAACGCGTCCGAACGCGAAACGATTTTCGGTGACACGCACAAACGTCAACGAGGAAAGTAGCCTGATCTCGACAACGACACTGCCAATCGACTGATCGCCGACCGCTCGGCGAACACCTCTTAACGCTCTGCTGTGATTTTTACGTCCCGCTCGAACTTCCCGCATCGCATCGCATCGCATCGCATCGCATCGCATCGCATCGCCGCAGCGTGCTCTCCTCGCCGGAAGTCAGCGAGAACAACGCGTCTGTCCGCGTGCCAGGGGACGATCGCGGCCGCCGATCGATCGACCACGTTTTCATTCTGAACACTGCCAGCCAACGGGACTTGGAGACCTTTAGAATTAGCCCCGGCCTCTATCGGGGATCACACTGCCACTGTCAGAGGGAGATCCAGCCGGACCGGGTCAGCCAAAATTGGTACACAGCCGTCGCTGCCATCTCTCTCTTTCTTTCTCTTTCTCTCTCTTTCTTTCTCTCTCTCTCCCTCTCTCTCTGTCTCGCTCTTGTTCTCTCTCTTTCTCGCTCTCTCTCGCTCGCTCGTTCTTCATGCATTATTCGAGCGATCTGGAATCGCAACCCGACACTGCCGATCGATAACAGCGCGTGGACGAGGACGCGGAAAACGATACCGCCACGTTATCAGCCAAACCGTTTCTTCGGTCTCACTGCCTAGGAACATTGGACCATCTTCTCGGACAACTAGCTTCCCGAGACCCGTCGCGTCGTATTCATCGAATCGGATCGTTTAAATCAGGATCGGCAAAGACGAGCTGGAAAAATCGTGGGAACGGTTCCTGCGGAACGCGCGACTCGTCGGCGGGAAGGACGCGGGAAAAGGAGGCGAAGAGAAGGGAAAAGCGATTACGCAAGCGGTACGCGGCTGCCATTTTGGTGCACGCAGACGCGCGAGTGCACGCGCGGCAGCGTCGCGTCGCGTCTCCGTGAAAACCCGACGCATGAATGGTAGCGCACGCAACAGCGTGGCCGCGATAAGAACGACTCCGGTTGATAGCGTTGCAACGACAAGAGACACCGGCTATGCTGGAACGAGCACAGAGTCCCGACATAGGCGGCCGGTGCCGAGACCGAAGGTGCAACGAACCGCGCGGCGCCGATTTCCCGCGACGCGCGTTTTCGGATTTCCGTAGACGCGTATCCGCGCCTATTTCGCTGTTGCGCATCGGGTGGATCCAGGGAGGAAGGAGGACCGTTTAGGGAGCGAGTGGAACGGTGCCGAGCGAAACGGCCACGCCGCGATTTGGATTGTCGGGAATGCGATGCGCCAACGATCGACGAACCCCGTCGAGACGGATTCGGATACCGTTTCACCGTTCTCGGGATAAAGAGAGAATCGTTGCCGCGTTCTGAAGCGCGAGCGGAAACGTCGGCCAATTAAAAACAGAAGCGAGAGAAGAGGAAGACGCCGGGGAGGAACAGCTGGGAGGATTAGAGCGCGTTACGGTCGAGGATACAAAAGGACTCGCGGCGCGGCGCGGCGCGGCGGCCGCGAAGACAACGAATAGGCGAGGCAGGATCGTTGGCGAGAGGACCGTTATTGGCCGCGACGCGGAGGAACCGGAAACACGAGGACGTACGACCGACGGTTTTCTGTTTGGACAAAGGATAACCCAGTTCCGAGGGCGAGGGAGCCAACACGTGCAACTGGGTCGTGCGCGTCTCGGCCGAGCGTCGTTTCGGCCACTCCGATACTTAAAACCGATCGATATTCGGCCGACCCGCGAGGGATCGGCTTCTGTTCGCGCATCGCTCGTCGAGATCCTCCGCCGGGAGCGTTAGCCGATCGCCGATCTCCTTTGCTTTCGATCAACGGCGCTCGCGGCCGGGAGGACTCCGAACACTGCCGGGACCGTCGAACAAATGAGGAACAAGTGCGCGTGCAAGTGCCTGAGAAAACGGACGAGACGTCGGAGACTGCGAGTGCCACCACGGGTTGTTCTCGATTAGACCGGGCCGCCGGTGACGTTCGCGGCGATCCGTCTCGGCTCCGCGCGACTCCGCACACGTGCGCTCCCGTGTCCGTGCACAGCCGTGCGCGCCTTCGGCGCAGGAGCGCGCGCGCGCCTCGCGCCAGTGTAGAAACGCTGACGTAACGCGACGAACCTCCCCTTGACACCCGATCGGCGATCCAACGTCGTCGGGACGTCGGTGACCTTGTTCCGCGCACTGCACCGACCGCTCGTCGGCGGGATTTCGGGGAGACCTCGCAGCCGCCCAACCATTTTCGTATTTTGGATGTCATAAGCGGAAAAAGATGTAAGTCTTCCTCTCATCTTCGCTAGCCACCGGCGACGGTCCCGCGAGCAACGGGACGCACGGTCCGAGCCGTCGGGCCACCTTGCCCTATACACCTTTCGACGATCGTCTTTTCGATCCATCTCGACTCTGGCGCCACTGTTCTCTCTCTTTCTCTCTTACTTTGGCACGCGCGCGCGCGCGAAATCAGTGACACCCTCGAACCACGTGGAGAATTAACTGTCGCTTTTGAGATGGAGAAAGTTATCATTGAAATTCTCAACTCCGAAGCTCTGCAGTTTCAAAACCGTTACCCCGTAGTTTCGCTTCTTAGAGTACGCTAATCTATCTTAATTTTACTAGAATTTTAATAGAGCTTCGAGGGTGTCGGTGTAATTTGCTTTTGTTTCGATTCTGCTATCGCGTTCCCCGTTTTAATATTTTGATCAAGGCGTCGTATGCGTCGATATCGAACGCATATAATTTATTTAATCGCCGAGTCGGTGTCGAAATCGACGTTGAATCTCGTCGAAATAATATTTTCTTAATGCACGTATCGCGAAACGCGTCTTCTCTTTTCCATCGATTTCGAGGTACGAAGTATTTCCATTGATTCGAACCTATGGTACAAATAAATTTTATATAGAATATAATTGTGTACGATCGTCGCGCGGCAGTCGGACGTCGAGTTGTTTCGATATCCCGACAACGTTGGGATTCGATTAAGCTATCGCGAAAGGACTTTAACGACAGTTTCGTCCTGTCCATAAAATGATCGATTCGTTAACGTTACGCAAACTTCGACTGCCGAACTACTCGAACGTGGCGGCGATAAAACGGCGATACTCCGCGTTGCTGGTCCAATAATTCTCTCTGGGGAAAAAAAAGTGGCAGGAAATTACGTACCGCTCGTCTAATTGGCGACGCAAAAGTCGTCCGTCGTCCTCAAAAGCCGGTCCAGAGGAAAGACGAGAACAGGAAAGAAAGGGACAATAATCGATAATTGATGCAAATCCCGTGTACGGGTTTCGGACGAGTCGAAAGGTCTAGGTCGTTCGGCTGGTAACGGCTCGTTTCCTGCTCACCGAAATCCGTGAGAATTTCTTGTACAAACCTAACCTTCCCCTACCCGAACTACACGGTGTCCCGCAGTTAGCAAGAACGCGCGAAAAGAAACACGACTCCGCGTGCAACGACGAACAAACGACGCGGAATCGAAATGCTGATCAAAAATCGAGCACCCCTCTCTCTCTCTCTCTCTCTCTGTTCGCAACTGCCTCCGAGAACGACTGTTTGTACGATCCCGATTGATCGATCACCGTAAACGTTGCGAACTAATACGGAACACCGGAGTGGTCGTATCTTCGGTTCCCTTGCGACGAATCTACAAAGGAAAATGTTACGTTTTCCGAATTTCGAATTTGTCCGCGTAAAATTGTTGCACCGTCGAATAGATAGGCAACCGCGAGAGACACCGTGTACGCGTCGAATCCGGAAGAAGCTTTCTAGAGGCGAAACGGTGCGCGCCTGCCGCGAAACGACCAACGCTGATGCAAGCGTCAAATGTACGAAAATAAATTTTGTTAAATGAATTCCGGCAGCCTTGAAATCTGTTTAGGAGGATGGAATTTTTTACTCGGCGCAATCGGTACATTTCTCGTTCGTCCAACTCTCCCAATGAAATGGGCGCACTCGATCTAAAATCTCTTAACAACGTTGCTTGCTTCGCGTTCAGGTTAGACGGGACGATTTTATATCTACGAGATAAACGTAATAGCTAATTACCGGAAGAATCGACTCGAAGATAGGGGGTGGCTAAAATATGGTTGATGGATTTGGTCGACGTCGATGAAAAGAATTTTACAGCATTCTCGATAGGCATTTGTCGGCCCTCGTCGAAACAACGTTCGAAGACGATTGTTAGAAATTCCCGTGGAAAAGGCTTCCGTTCGCAGCCTCGTCGTGGAGCAATTCGCGAGCAAGTATAGTTTGCCGTGGCATGCCGAGCAAGTCGATTACCGATCGAGCCCGCTGAAAATACCGGGCGTCGAATCGATCGCGATAACGAAAACCGGCGTGTACGCGGGACAGTCTAGCGCCTCGAACCGAGGAGATTTCATTCGCCGTTCAAAGGTTGGCTTTACGAGTTCGAGAAAAGCCGAGCGCGCATGATCTTTCCCTTCCGCGACTCTCCCGATCCGCCAACGTAGCGCGTTCGCGTTCGCGTTCCCTCCGCGGCTATTGTTTCCGTTTAATTGGCTCTTATCGATTCTCAGGATCATCGTAGATCAATTTGCACGATCGGTTGTTCGCGACAGGACCGAATGGTTTCTCTGCTAGCTATAAATAGGACGCGGGACGCGCCGATACTCGGTCTCGGCTAAGTTGCGCGAGCGCTTCGCCGCTGCCAAGAGACAGCGAAGCGCGCGCTCGCGCTCGGCCCGAGGCTGCGACGATGCCGCGCATCGTTCGGTCAATTCGTTCTTCGCGAGAAGAACCAACCGCGGTCGAACCGTATCGAGATGTCGAAGATATCTCATCGGACGACGCTTTCGTCTTCGTAAATTGTATGCTCTCGAAACGTACTCGAAACGGGCAAACTATTTTCAGAGACAACGAATAAGGTATACAACGTATACTATTAAGAAGCTTACGCGTTTGGTAACTTTTCGGTGCGCGTTGCGAGTCAACGTTTTCTAGAAGCTGAACCGCGTAACACTTGGCTGCGAGAAAACGAAGCTGCGACTCTCCCCACCGCTAAAAAAAGCACGTGGGAAAATGTCCCGTCCAGACGTTTCCCCCGATAATTACGTAAAGATTCAACGGTGTCGATCGCGCGACGGAAAAGAGCGCGAAATACTCGGGCCATCGATAAATTTCCTTTACGAACGACATCGTTGCGTAAACGGTCGCGTTTATGACGTTCGCGATGGAATTAGACCGTATTCATTGTTCGAAGAGAGAGGATCGTTTCTTTCTTTACGCGGGGCGATCCGTAATTAGCGGCACAGCCGGCAGAAAAGGAAAGGCGACGCGCGCGAAAACAAGTTGTACGAGGCAGCCGAGGATTAGCCCGACGGAACCCCGTTGAGCCCCATCAAATTTTCATATTTCATCGGACGCGGACGGTTTCGAGCGTGACGTTTCTCGGTTGACGTAAACGTTTTCATAGACGCGCTATCCTATCCGGTCTTCCATTGATTTAAATAGTTGCAACCAATGTATATTAATGAATTTTCTTGCGAACCCAAACAATGCTGCAAACGCGCATCGACAGAAGTGGAAGCGGAAGCGGACTATAGAATGGACGGACACTCGCAACGGACGCCGAGTTTAACTCGAGTTTCGAGCGGTGAAATTGAGGCGGAATCGACGGAGGATCGCGACGTCGGGTCAAGGATCGGAGCACGTCGCTGCCCCGCGACTTCCTTCGCCGGTGCGATCGCGACGAGCGATCCATAAGACGGATCCTCGGCTGGAGAACGAAGGTGCGCGCGTATCGACGTTCTCGAACGGTTTGCGTGAAATCCGATTGCCCCACTTCCGAGCCCGTTGTCTCGATAATCTGCGCGATAGCATCCCGGAGTTAACAAAGAACCTCTGGCACGCGTAAACGTAGCAGAAGTTAGCTCGTCGGCCGAAGAGACGTGTTCCCATCGTCGAGTATCGCGCCGCGCGGACGACGCGACGCGGCCCGCTCTTTTCTCGAACCGAAGAGCGCGCTTCGCTTGAACACTCGCGCTCGAGCGGAACCAAATGTCGAGCGACCAATTCATTGCCGAACTAGATTGCCGGGACGCGTTCCGCGGTCGCCGAGAACCGCCATCCCCGCTGTCTCGACCTCCAATTTTCTGGCCAATTTGGTAATACCGTTTCATAGTTTTTCACGAGCAGTTTTACGAACGACGACAACGAACTTGGCAGCGTGGCGGTCAATTTTTACTGGTCGCGCAATGAGGCCGTTACGGCTGTTCGAAAGAAACTTACGGACGCGTTCGCGTCGATGATTGGAAACGGTCGGGAAATGGCCGAAATTATTTAACAGATATTGGTTTTCCTCGTCCAAAGTGCTCTTGGATCGTTCGATAATTGATTGTGTCGAAAAGTTTAGGATAAAAATAACAGAAACAGGTATCTCCTAGTCCATTAAAATTGCAATTACGATTACGAAAGTTTCCAATCGGTGAATACCTTCGGACGGACATAAAACTCTGTACCGATCTTGTTTAATTATTATATATTCTATAACAATTGTTACTCGTTAAAAATGAATAGCATCGTTGCGACGAATATTTCGATCGGCGGAGAGCTCGTTCTATTGAGATTCGATTTCTTAAAGCGTGAGCCGTCGAATGGCGAATTGCAATTGGAAGAAAGGAGAAAGATCAAAAATAATACTGGAAGGAAAGGTTCGTAGGAGGGTTGTGCCGGGTCGCCGCGGGTCGGCAGGAACGATGACAGACCTAATAATAAATGAACGATAGAAGGGGTGGTAACGGCGATCGATCCGAATTTTCGAGGGCCTCCCCGTCGTCGCCCCGGTGGGCTATAAATAGCCAACAGAAGGTATTTATGCGAAGCGGCTGTTAGCCGCGTTAAAGGCACGCTAAGTAAGGAGCACGCGGCAGCACGTCGCGGGAACTAAAGTTGTGCAACCCCACTTAAAGTTATTCTGGCGGATGAGCGCAGTAGCCGGTGACGTCCCTAACCTAGCCTAACCTCGGTACCCGAGGCGGCGCGGCGCGAAGCGAAGCGCGCCCTCTCCCGATCACGGCGTTCTTTGGGATAGGTCGGGTTGCGAACGTCCGTACGGACGAACGCATGTTACGTGCAGAGAGACGTAACGTGCTCCGCTATAGTCGAACCACGATTCTACCACGATCCGCCGCCATCGCGACGATTATTCGCCGCCGCTTTCACCCGATCGCTATTTTTATTTCTCTCTTCCTTCCAACTCTTCTCCTTCTCTTCCCGTTTCGTGGTCGTTGTCGGAAACAGTCGTCCCCGACTTTCTGGATAGGTTCGCCACCGACGGCAAGCGTACCTTCGCGGGCGTACAGCGACGGATTCAAATATTCGTGCGTTCTTGAAAAATACCTTCCGCAATACTACTATTTCTGCGCTTTAACGCTTTCGTTCGGATAAAAATTGGCTCGGGTCTATAACGAAAATAAGAAAAATTTCATCGAAGTCGAACAACTTGTGTTTCGCAGAATCCATATCGACGCGACACGGTATTAGAAACGTTCGATTTTTTGGCATACGTGAGGCCAAAATTCTGGAAGCGCGAGGGGTCGATGATATAGAGCGAGCGAGGAGCTTCCGTTCGATCGCTGGTGCGTCTCGCAACCGCTTTGAAGAACGGCGATCCGGTGATAAACTAGGGACATTTTGTCCCGAAAACGTCGCCGTAGACGTTTCGAAGCGACGACGGTAGCGCTCCGCCGATCGTAACAGGCTAGACCCCGGCCTATAGAGGCGACGCGCGCGTACAAACCAGATAACAGCTAGCAGACTTCTCGCGACCTATGCCAATCTCAAACTAAATATACCCGCCAGTAATCGCGGCATCCCGTTCGCGAAGTTCGCCTCGCCGTGTCTATCGCGTCTCCGCCGCGCCGACGCGATCCGCGATCCGACGACGCGGCCTGAAGCCGCGCGCGCGTCTCAATGTCGTCTCTCGCGCTTTTCCGATCTAGGGCCGATAGAAACGCGTCGATCCTCCACCGAGCACGCGGGTGGTCTTCGCTATGGAAGTCGCCCTACGGCGTGCTGTCGCAACAGAGGACGGAGGTTCCTTCGGAAATCGACGAGGTTCTCGCTGATGGGAACCGGTTGAAAACGAGCACGCGAGAGACGTTCGTTTATCAAATTGTTCCTCCGTTGTTCTCGTTTCGATCTTTTGTATTTTTACTCGAATTCGATGAAAGTCCGATCGGCTCAACGCCTACGAGGAACGTTACGGAAAATTGCGAAGCTTCTATCGTCGTTTTGAAACGCGGAAGGTCGCGAATACGCTCCGCGATCGAAAACGAAAATCGAATACCAGTCCCCGGTGTTTTTAATTTCAATTTTCCATTATCTCGGCATTCGCGGACTCGTAGCCGAATGGGCTTCGACGGTTTTGTGAAAATTGTTCTTACGAAGAACGCGACCGTTGTTTCATCATCCGCGCGCGACTCGCGCACCAAGCTACGCGAGTCCGCGACAAAGTAACCCGACTCTGCTTCGAGGTGGGAAAAGGCTGGCATTGCGCATACGTCGCGTAGACAATTACGATCGATGCACCGTGAGAGAAAAATCGCCGATGATAATGTTGCCTTTGCGCGTGGAAAAGCGAAAAAAAGAGCACCGTCGCGAGACTCGACGAGTGGTCGACCTTACGGTGACTCATTAACGAATGCAACGGGACCGGTGGTTGCGGGTTGCGAGCCAACTCTTTGAAATTGAATCCGACCAGGTGACGGAAGAGCGGCGAAAGGGCGGATCGTTTCAGACGTCTTTCCAAACGAAAATAATTTGTTTGGCGACGCGCGTTGAGAAAGCGCTCGTTGCAGAATATTTCATCGATGCTCTCGTCCGTATCTGGCATGTTTAGTCCTGGTGCGCGCGGAAGCCGGAAGTCGTCCGGTTCCGTTCCGCGTTCCCCGCGTTCCCCACGTTCCCTGCCTTCCGTACTCGTCGGCGAAAGAATAGCCCGATTCTCGGAACAAATGGAAAGAATCGCGTACAGTAGAGCGTTGGAATAAATCCGGGAACGACGTTCCGCGAGATTCTTTGGCCAAGTCGAAACGCCGATCGGGAAGATTCTCCGCGGTCGCGCGGACGTCTTCCTCGACGGTACCAGAAGCGCGAGCGAGCGAGCGATCGACGGGGATGAGTTATGGCGTCGCAAACATCGACAAAGCACCGCCGCCGCTGCCGCCGCCGCCGCCGCGTATCCTTGCGTCGGAATGATGTCATTTGACCCTGACACGCGTAGTCGGCGAGTACCGGTATCCGAGCGCGGGCACCCGGCTCCATTCGTCGCGAGAGAAACGCGCTCGAAAGGTGCATGACACTGCCCCGCGCGTCCGTCGCTACAACCAACGAACGATCGAACCTACCGATCGAAAAGAGCAACGGCTCGCGCGATTTTTGCGAAAGGTCACCGGGTTGCGCACGCGACTCGAGCTGTCTCGAGAATTCGAGCGGACCGAGCTCGAAGGAGGCGAGAATCAACAGGTGAGAAACGCGAACGTGATTTTTAGTTTTCGCGCAAAATCTTGAGCCACGCGATTTCAACCGTCTCGACGAATTTCAAACTTTCGAAGCGCGTCCAACGAAATGGAATACTTTTCGACGAAGCAGAGACAACGGTGAAAAGGAGAGACACAAATACGAGAGAGAGAGAGAGAGAGAGAGAGAGAGAGCTCTTTCGCAGAAGACTATTGGTAGTCGGCGGGGGAACGAAATTCTTGTAAAATTTCTTAGAAGACAGCTTACAGTTTGATCGAGGCATCGATACGTTGATAAATGTCGCTTATCCTGAAACGGGATTGCATCTTACGGATCGTACGTCCGGTTAAGAATTTATTGTCTCGAGACGCGATGACAAATTCTGAATCATCGACGTTACCTCTCTTCTTCGAAACGACTAGGTTTCGTTGTTTCGTTCGCATCAACTATTACGTAACGTACGATGCGGTTCTATTTTCCGTAAGCTTTTAAAAGCGTCTTTCCATCTTGGTGTAATCGTTACAGAATCAGTCTCTATCGCGATCGATTATCGAATCTATTCAATTGTCGTATCAAGTTTGCAAGGATAATATTCGATGAATAAAACACGATAAGTAGAGAGAGAGAGAGAGAGAGAGAGAGAGCATACCGCGCCAAGTAGAAACGTTGAGCCATAGTCGGACACCCCAACCGTGTTAGCAGGACGCACCCTCGATCGATGTTGAAAATAAAATATTCAACGACTAATAAGCATTGTACCGCGGTGCTACGAGTAAACGTTAACCGGAAGCTTCTCGCTAAATATTCGAGCCGCCTTGCGATGATGCGAAATCGCTTGTTCTGCGCCGCGGTAGAACCGTTCGCGAGACGAGAAAATCTGTATCCGAAAGGAGTGGCTTTGGATCCGAATGGTCGCAACGAGCCTAGCTCGTGGCGGCGCCGGTAGGTTTTCGTTTCCACGCGAATACAGAGAACGTTTGATCGTCGCGTCGAGTTGCGCGTCAGAAATAACGTACGCGCAACGATCACGGCGTGTCGCGACTAGTTTGAGGTCGTCGCTCACGGACGTTGGCTGGCCTTATAGCTTCGAACTTGTTATAGCTCGCGAGAGACAGCGCCAGTACCAACATCTCCCCGATAAAAGTCGCGATCGAGCACGGCCCCGATGATCGTCTTCGATCATAGGAAATTCCATCAAGATCACGGACACCCCGCGAGGCTCGTTCAACGAGGAATTTTAACGAGGCTCGTTCGACGCTTCCGAACGAAGATATCGAGTCGGATTAGAAGTTGCCTCTTGACGACTGTATCGTTCTTAATAGTACGTTTTTCTTTCTCTTTTCGCCTATACGTTCCGACGAATTCGGCGTTCTAATTTCTTCTTATTTCTTATGTCCATAGGTAAGGTATCGTTGACCACGTATAATCGGCGACCACGTATATTCGCGGGTACGAGCTTCGTTTGAAAATCAATCGACTTCGCTGAAATCATAATTCCCAAGGATCGTTCGTACGAATTATCCGGCAGCACGCGTCGCCGCTTTGCAATCGCACTGTTCCATAGTTTTGTGCGCGAAACAATACTTTCTCCCATAATCGAGTAAATATAAATACATAAATACGTTTAAACGCGGCTCCTCCAAATCTGCCTATAAAAGTGCAAATTTACGATAATGCTTAGTCGTGCAACGACGCGAATCGATACCGAATCCTGCTGGTTACAAATACAAATACAGAACGTATTATCGCGTAGCATCGTTACACCGTGTTACGATGTTTACAAAGTACGAAAATTACGCGAACGTACGGAAGAGGGTACGAATGGACGAGCGAAGAGATTAAAGAGTTTAATTAAAGGGTATAATCCGAAGTAAAGGGATGGTGGAAACGGGAAGAAGGAGGCACCGGCGCGGCGTCAGCGCATTGTGGCAAACTTGATTTGGCACAGCCCTCGTCGTCGTCGAAGTTGAAGAGCCGATTGGTCAGGCGCTATCAATAACTATTTACCGAAACCGACCATCTTGTTTACATAGGTTCTGCCAACTAGCAGCAATCGTGGCGCCAAGTGTTGGTAGGAAACGTGACTGCGCGGAGGCATCGGTCGACCCTCCTCGAACGAATCGATTCTACTCGATAAGCAAACCCCTCGGGAAACGCGAGGCGCGAGGCGCGAGGCGCGAGGCGCGAACGATGTTTCGAGCGCCGCTTATACCGATTCGTTTAGAAACACAGGCCCGAGTGCTCTAGTTTACCTAGACTTTAGTTTACCTCGAGCAGTTTTCTACGCCGTAATAAATCGGCTCGGTTTCAAAAAGAATCGAGCCGCGTTCTCTCGAATCGCTCGAACCATTACGAATTACAATTTTCGTGTTTCCGCGGAAGAGTCGATCGGACGATCGGAATCGACGAACACGTTTTTGGTTTTACGCGCCGAATCGCAGCCGAGCATCTCCGAACGTCTCGCGTCTTCTTCTTTTCCAAGGAACTTGGCAGAGCGGAAAACTGCGCGAATATAGGTCGCAACGCGTTCATTCGTCCGACGTTTCGTCTCGCGGCCTTCCTTCTTTTCCGATCCACTCGTGCCGATATCCTCTATCGGTGGAACCGCGGATACGATTCATTTTTAAGATCGGCCTGCTCGAAGGCGACTCCAACGCGTCGCGTCGGACCGTCCTTCTTACAGATTCGAATAAAAAACTGCCAACAAATATATAGCAAGAGGAAGGCGATTATTGTAGCGCTACCTCGTCTACGATGCTGGAAGTCGCTCATTTATACAGCATTACTAATCAAACATGCTAGAAACGTTTGCATTGCGATATCATATCGGGTGGCAGCGCTTTTCAGTCTATCGGATAAAGAAGCGACGATGGCGGCTTTGAAAATAGCGCGAGCGAGCGCGCGCGTGCCGAGCGATCCAGCGTCGGAGTAATTGCAAAGGGACGACGCATGGCCCAGTTGGAAACGCGCGCGTAGCTTAACTTTGGAAAATCAATGTACCAATTGAAGATACTATTATAGTTGCGTTATTAGCGGACGAATCTTCCGAGACGATCGTGACAAACAGAAATTAACGAGAATAAATTGTTTCCGTTGACATTAATAAACCGTTCTTAACGGTTCTCCCGACGAATCCTCGGTCTGCTCGCACGAGTAGAGGCAACGCGAGTTCTCAATTTGGAACCAACATCTCGTCGACGGACCTCCGACCGGCCATGGGACTTTTGTCGCAAATATCGTGTCGCGCGACGAAAAGTCTACGAATCGCGGTAGCAAAGGTTCGAAAGGATTCCTGTCCCTATCCACGAACGAACGAACGAACGAACGAACGAAGGAAACGTCGATCGAGCCGAACAATCCAGAACCGATCCGTCGGAATCCCTTTTCCGTGATTGTTTTTCGGGATGGTCGCGACAGCGATCTCTCGTGAATCGTCAAGTTCGGAGCTGCGCGGTCGGGTGGCGCAGCTGCGAGCCCGATATCAATGGTCGAGAAAATTGCCACGGGTTAAAGAGCAAAAGGCTACGAGATTCGATGGCGGCCAAGGAGCAGAGGAGAGAAGGGGAGAGGAGAGGAGAGGAGAGTAGAGGAGAGTAGAGGAGAGTAGAGGAGAGTAGAGGAGAGTAGAGGAGAGGAGAAGAGCAGAGCGTCTTGGAGGCGCGTGTGCGCGCCGGCACACACCGAGCCGGCGTCCGTCCGTGCGGCACGGACACAGCCGAGCGGTGCATGCCTGCCGGTGTGATTGACATCGGTAAGTATGCCATGGCCGACCGCTCGCAACGCGCTGGTACGATCGACTGCAGGCACTGCCCACACTGTCACGTACACGAACACATCGGGCTCCCGGCTCGTAAGAACGCCATCCGTCTAGGCTGCCTAGAAAAACCAGCCGAGAAAATCCTGCTGCCAACGCGTTTCCGCCGCGGAACGATCCTCGAGCCTCTGCTAGCCTCTGCTAGCCTCTGCTAGCCTCTGCTAGCCGGCCGAGGAAATCGCGGGATGCGTCCTACGGATATATATCTCTCTCTCTCAATCTTCCTCTTCGTCTCCCGTTCGATTCTCTTTTCGGTGTCCAGGCTACCACGGTCCGAAACAACGGGCTGGTTATGCAATCGGCGAAGAGGTATAACAGGTGGCGGTGGATTCGTAGACTCCCCGGAACGAGCGCGGTGCGACTTTCTTGGTGTCGGCCGCGGTGGTTTGCGGTGGTTTGCTGGGTCCTTCTTAAGCACGAACGGTCGAAACTCGCGTTTCGCTCTCGATCGGAAAATGCTTTCGACAATTTTGTGGAAGTCGCGGCTGAATTCGCTCGAATTTTCAGGCGTATCGGATCCAAGCTGCTGCCGTTAACGCGAACAGTCAACGCGATCCGACTCGGCTGGAAAATGGAAACGAAGATTCGCGCGAGATATTTCGATATTTCGAAACGAATTCAGATATTTCGAAACGCCGATGGAAGCGTGCGTTTCTACCATTTTCTAGCTAGAGAACCTTGCGTCCAGCTGCCAAGGCCCAAAATGAATCAGTGCAAATTTTGTCCTTGAATCGTGGACGTTCGACATTCCAGGATTTTACTCGCGTAACGCGGCTTTTTACGAGATCGTTCCGTCGCGTTCCGCAACGATTCGATTAAAGTAGCTAGCGAATTGATTTGCCCTAAACTATCTCGACGTTGGAAGCGATCGAAATTTTCAGCGATGGTCGTTAAAAAGAATGGAGACGTTCCAGGACGAGAACGTTGGATGAGCCATGGGACGGATCCCTGGTGAAAATAATATTAACGAGGGCGGTCGTAAAATCCGAACGTACTCGTTGCGCGGTAGATTTCTCGCTAGAAATTTCGAATCTCGCGCAAGCGACGCTAATTCTTGCATCAAGAATGAACGGAGTCTATATTCAGAATATTTGAATCGGCTTGCGAAATGATGCCGGTAGAAGGACTAGAATGAATTTCTTCGAAGTGGGACTTCCCATAGGAAGTTGTTATTGAGAGCAAGTTCGCGTCCATTCACTCGGCACAAAGCAACATTGTGAGAAATTTAAATTCCTCTAGATACGACGCGAGCCGGTTTACGCGGTCAACATTCCTACGCACAAAACTGCTACACCGTTAAATGTAAAAGTTCATCGTATACATACATCGTTACGTAACGTAGCGTACAATTCCATCGAGCCGCTCTCCGCAACGATCCATAAAATTGGCGACTTTCGATGCAACGCGGAATCTCGTTGTTAAATGCAAACGTTCGCGACACCCGTGTCCGCGACGTGTTACACCTTGGAACAATCGCGGACATTAATTCTTGAGAAACGTCTAGACGTTTCGCGTCGCGTCCAAGAAATCGAGATAATCGAGAACCGCCGCGCGATCGCGTGTTTCGACGTATTTCATCCGTTTTCCCATAATAATTATTTATTAGTTTGAAACATAATTATTTTTGAAGAGAAGCAGTGCGCGGATGCTCAGAGTTTCCGAACGGGGTAGAAATCTGGCCGGCGAAGCCACGCGTTCGAGGGTCGATGCACACCGTTTGCTCAAATCTTTCGATCGCCTAATTTTGATTCCGGTGCGCGCCAGAAGCTTCCTCCTGGTCGCTTCGATGCCCGGCCGAAGCTCGCTTGTCGCCGAAGCGCGGCAAACGGTGTGCGAGAGGATCCCGTGACACGCGCGACGTGACGTAACGTAACCCTGTTCGCCGAAGGCCGCGGTTTTCACCAGGTTCGATCTTCCTGTAAGATGGTATCGCTTCGGCCGAAAAACCGGTATCGCGGCGAAGGCGAAACGGGCCGGTGCCCCCACGGTCCGACCACGGTGGCGGAAAGAAGGGGTCGCGAGAAGGAGGATTCGATGTCGCGCGCGCGATGACGAGGATCGCGGACGAGGCAAGGTCCCCCGCCACTTTTACTTTCGTTGAATAAACACGCTCGCAGCGACAGAAAACCTCGGCCGTGCGATCGAGGATCGACCGGCCGGCCGGCCGGCCGCTCCGCGCGCCCGCCGCCGAAAAACTTTCATCCGGCTACTTTCCTCGCTTTCCTATCGAGCGAAACCCCGGAACCACCCGTCCATCCCCTCCCCCCTTCGCTCCTTCGCTCCAGTTCGAAGATGAGGCAGGAGAACGAACGGGCCCGGGACGATTATCGAGACCCGAACGCAGCGACATCGAAAGTGAAATCGCCGACGCGAGGAAAAGGTGACGCGACGACTTCTCCCGTTCCTTATTTGGCGCACGATTTTTTTTCATCGTTTCGCGCGCGCGCTCGCGCACGTCGGAACGTCGCGTAACCGGCGTCGATCGGCCGATTTACAAGAGCCTCTTCCGCCTAGACGGACCTCGTAATCCAAGATTTTCCCGGGCCGGCGCAATTGGACGGGCTAATTAAATCGAATGAAATGAAATTAGACGTCGACGCGTCGGGATCCTGTTGTACTTTCGTTTCGAGCGACCGATCTCTAATCCGGCCGTGTCCACGACAATCCCTGGCGAACGTTCCGAAACGACGTCCGTCGTTCCCCTTCATCGATCTTCGCTTCGGATCCTCGGGTGAAAGTCGCCCGGAAACCCAGCGATTTTTCATGGATCTCGCGGGCTCGTAGGCCGACGGATTTCTGGTTTTCACGGAAATGCGTTGCTTTTTTTCGTTGCCACTGCATCGCAGAGGCTCGTTTCTAAGATATCGACGGAATTTTGCGAATCGAACTTCTGGCTTATCGTTCAACGTGGTACGATGTTGCGAGCATAACGTTAATTCGATCGGATCCGTTGAGTGGATTTTTCGTGGATCATATATGGATCATAGTTCGTTATAAATAAATAATTAAGTTAAGGATAGAGTCGCCAATATTTAAGAAAATCGGAGCGATACAGCTTCGTTGGCTCGATGGCGGATTCCCAGAGCGCTGCGCGGCGCGACGCGGCGCGTCACGGCGCCACGATGCGATGCGATGCGATGCGAAAGCGATCGACCGGCACGGATGCATTATTCCGGCATTAGTCGAAGGTGAATTACTCGGAATGCCCTGGTGTCGATCCGGCGTTTCCTCGCCGGTTGCTATCACAGAGGTGTCCGAGAGAGTGAAAGTTCCCGCGTCCACAAAGTCCACGCGTGTCGTGTTTTTGGCATTGGGCGTTGGGATTGGAGGGTCTCGGTTGGTATCGAGGTCACTGGTGCCACCACCACCACCGACCAGCACCGTGGATCCACGACTTCGGTGGATCGCGTGGCCCGCAGAGACCCGGCTGCCCCAAAAACTTTGGGCTGTGCGAGGCGTTCACTTCGGCTCCTCCGCGCGGACCGTCCCGTCACCTCGCCGCGCCTCGCCTCGCCTCGCCTCGCATCGCCTCGCATCGCGTCTCTTCCGGGCTTACGATCGTTTCCATCGATCGATCGATCGCGAAACCGGCGCATCGTTCGTGGCTCCGGCGACCCTCTCGGACAGTCTCGCGATCTTGAAATTCCACCGGATCGTAATGGATCGCGTAGTGACGACGACGACGACGACGACGACGACGTTCCAAATCTACTACGTCGCGATCGTCGGTGCTCGAGCGTAGCGACGATCGGATCCCATGCGGATCCCACGGAATCCGGTTTGCGCGTACCATTGAGAGTGATCCTGAAACTGTGCTCTAGATCGTTATTACGCGGACCATGTGATCCGACGCGACTCTCGGCCGTGGATCGTTTCGGCCCGACTGGAAATCGGCTCCGATCGAGAAGAAACGACGATAGCTGGTTTTCTCGCTATTCTACTTTTGGATATTAATTGGATCGACAGCTTCGAAACTGTGACATACCATGTGCGCGAAGATGAGTGTGCTGCAAGGTCGCCACATAGGTAGGAGGTCTATTTTAAACTGAATTTAGCACGTGCTAACAACCGGAGCGATCGTGCAACGTCGCGCGACCCGTCGCCAATATTGGGGGAAAATAGGGAATTGGATTTAGCTGGGGAATTTGGAGCAACCTTCGTTCTTTGGATACGCGACAATTATTTCGCGGACGTGCTACGAAAGTGTGCTGTCTCCGCGGCGCTGTGAAGCGAATAAAAAAACAAAAGAGATGGAAAGAAAGACATACATCTATATGTATGAATATTCTTAATATTATTATGTGCGCGTGAAACGTGTGTGGACAATCGAGAATTCCGACGCCGAAGGGCCGGATAATTGGGGAAGGGGCCGCTGACCATAAAAAAGAAGTCGCGAAGCACGAATCGCGTTAAAATTCTCCGAGACGCGTGTCAGTTTCATTAGATTAGTCACGATTCCCTCGAACGGTTCGTCGACTTTCACTTCGTCTCAACGACGGAAAATGAAATAATTCCCCGGCGTAGCTGCTCGACGCGTTCGCGCGCGCGTTCTTTTTGTTCTTTTGTTGTTTCGCGAGCCGAATTAGCAAAAGTTCGCGGCTCGATAACGCGCCGCGAAGGAGCAAGTTCGCGGAATCGGCTGGCCGTGGTGCAACGAGGTGTCGGTTTGTCAGCGGTGTCCTCCGGGTCAATAACACCGCGCCGCGATTTCACAATTGCACGCTTGGCTAATTGCAAATCACAATTGCGACTCCGCGACGCGACCGAATGCGCACTGGCGCAGAATTATTCCCCGAGTTGCTCGCTCTCTATCCAACTCGCATCGGAGACGCGAAATAGAAATTGTTCCCGGAAGGCGAGAGAGAGGCCGGTTGTCGCGATCGTGATTTAACTACGGACGAATTAAAACCGCGGCAAGAAAGACTGCGCTACATTCCCCGATTTATGCTCTCCGAGATTCCACGTTCGGTTGTTCGGAGCTCGTTTCGTTATTTTCATTATTTTCATTACTTTTATTATTATCGCGATAACAAATTCGGAATATTTCCGTGATTAACGCTTTATGTATTATAATAAACGCGCCGTAAGCGAAGGTTTGTTGCAGAATTGAATTGCCCGCGAATAATTTCTGCGATTTTCGAGGATTTTCCAGAAGCTCTTGTTCCGATTGAAAAGTTAGCAAAAAGCAAGGCGAAAGTCTCGCAGCGCCGTTCGACGCTTCGGTCAAGATTTACGGTGCTCTCCTATTTATGCCATAAACGCGTGGAACCGACCTAGCCATATTTCTCTGTAAATCATGCACAAAATTGCAGTCGGCGGAAGCATGGAATGAAAATCGATTTAGCGACGCATAAAATTCGTTGAACGATGCCACCTATAACGGTTCGCCGATTGTATTTCATCGTGGTGGGGAATACACGCGCGTGTGCGTGCGTGTTTTGGAGGAGGGAGACGGGGGGATATGAAACTGGAGTTTTTATCAGGCGGAAGTGGCGGCCAGTGTCGTTTGCTAGAAGAATATTTCTCGGTGGATTGCGCGCGATCGCGGTGGTCGTGGCGCACGGTCGATTGCGTAAACGATAGAAACCTGGAACCACGGGGTTCTTCGTTGCTTCGCAACAACGCGGACTTTTGCTCCAGATTGCAACGGATCCGAGGCTGCGCCGCAGAGACGGAGAGACCTCGGTGCACCGTCTCGTGCGTCCGGTGAACTTCACGGGGATTTTCCGGCGACGAAATATCCGAACGATTTTCTAGAACGCGGTCGACGATTTGTTCCACGGACTTCTCTCGCCGTTTCGTCACCGCCGATTCTGTCGCAACGCAACCTTTTCGAGCCGGCTATGCGCTGACCCGACGAAATCGCGTAGCTCCGCGACGCCGATCGCCGGAACTGACCATGGAAATATCGCCGCGGCCACTAACCTTGCGATCCGTCAACATACCTAGAAAATTTGAGGAACTCGTTCGTCGACCGACTCGAAAGCACATCGACCGCCGATTTGATGCATCTGTCGGAACAACGAGCGATCGAGCGAAATATAAAACAGAAAAAGAAATTGGAGCATTCGAAAATGTCGATGCATTCCTTTCGGTTTATTCAAATCGTCGAAGGAGCAAACACGTTTCCGCGTTTGACTTTCGTTTCTTTCGCTCGACGATGCGACCGACGCAGCAATTAATATCCGAATTTTAGCATCGTTCAAATTTCGTTCCGGTTGCCATCGAATTCAAGATTCGATGCCAAATCAACGAGCGAAAAAATATAATATTATCCGGCAACGATTCGATGGAACGCATTCGCAAAAACGAAACGGGGATAGTTTCATTATATAATAGAATTGTAAAATAATATTATCCTGTTTGATCGATCGCGAACCGCGGTCCCGTTCTTTTGACTCGCGATGTACAAACCATCCACTCGATCCCTTCCGACCCAATTAGCGTCTTTCATAGACGTGCAAAACTGGCCTGCAGCCGTTCATTAGACTACCGGGGGCTTTCACCTAGAACTCTATACGTTCGGTGCAAATTTATTATACCGTCAAAAGTGGTTCTCGGGTTTTCAAGAATTTTTCTCGAATAAAATCAGTTTCTAACGAAGAACGACGTTCTTTTTGTACGCAACGGGTGTTTCCGATGGCTTTTTCTCAGCCGAACGAATCAGCCGAGCTCGTCGCCGAGACGAAGCGATTTTTTCTTCTTGTCGCAACGACGAATAAAACGATTTGATCGTTTTCTAGCGATGTTTGAAAGCAACGATTTCGATCAGCTGAGTAGGAAGAGAGAGAGAGAGAGAGAGAGAGACTCTCGGGAGGCACCGCGTACGTTCCCTGAAAGTCGAAAAGATTTCGGGCAGGCAAAAGCAAGTTGCGTGGTGTAGCGACGACGCGAAATTCGCCGTTTCCACGCTGCTCGTCGGCTTATGACACAACGTGGCAGAGCTTGCCGTAGGAAAAGTAAGGTAAGGCCAGTGGTATAATAGAAACTTTCACTGCGGAGGTTCAACGTACCGAGCGGCGACTCTCACTGGCCGTTCTCACCGGTTAGCCCGAGCGTGTGTCGAGCGTGTGTCGAGCGTGTGTCGGCCGAGCATCCGAGAGACGCGATTCCTGCGTCTGCCACGGCTCTCGAGGAAGCCTTTTCCCTCTTCCTCGCCGCGTGCCGACACGTAAGACGAATTAACGGGGAATATTTATAACGTTGCCCCATTGTCGCGAGCCGCGCGCGCGCGCAGCTCGTCGGAGAAATTTCTCGTTGCGCGTGGGTAAGCCGACCCTCTGACTTCCTTCCTTCCTTCCTTCCTTTCTATCTTGCCCATCTTGGCCACCATCCGAGCTCTCTTTTTCGTCCTCGCAACAGCCTGTAAACAGCCAGAGATGATCGTTGATTCGAGAGCGCCGAGATTTCCTTGCGGACGAGCAGCCACTGTGGGTGGAAAGGTCAGCGTTCGTTCCCACTTTCGATCGTCGATCAAACGTTTTCGCGACTTTGAATGACAACGATCTCCGAATAGGTTGGTTCCTCGTCCCAATCGATGCTGTTTTTAAACAATTCGTCGTATATTTCGAGCACGCTTCTACGCGTAACTTTTTAGAACAATTGAGAAACACTTTGTGTTTCACAATTCACTTGGAAAATTTGTATTTCGCGCAAAGATGCGCAGTTTGCTTGTTACACCAGTTGCTTGTATTCGATTGTTGCGATCACGGTATTAGCGGGGCGTCGCTTTAATTCTATAAATTCGTTTTCTGTTCCCCAGAAACGTCTCTCTTCTCTCTCCGTTCGCAAATGGTTCCCGTTGTATTAGAGGGTGTGCTTTAACGGGCTCGTACACGAACAAACGGAGGAACGACTTACGTCCATTCGTTCCGCGAACAATCGTGACCGAGTGCGATAACGCGAGAGGCTCGAAGACCGGGTTTCTCATGATCCACCTGTTCTCTCGCTTTGCTCCGCGCAAAAAGGAAAGTTTAGCGATTATGCTGATTAAGAATTTTCTTCCATCGCGCCCCGGGGAAACGCTCGAACGGAAACAAAAGGTTCGAGAGGCTCGCTGAAATTAAATGTTTCTATATGTTTCTGGTCGTTTCTTCCACATTATTTATTTAATATTCTGCGAAAACAGATTTTAAAAAAAATACATTTAGTTTCGCGACAAATATCATCAATCGAGCTTGCTATAAATTCCAGCGAATTTAAAGGGAAATGCCGACATGCTGGCTCGAAACAATGGAGATGAGCCTCCTAGATCTTTCTTACGAATTCGCAACGATACGCGGTGTAATCGTCGAGGTTCGATCGGGTAGAGGAACGGGCAAAAGGAAATAAATAATAAACGGCTGTTCGTGCGATCGTGCCGATGATACGAGGAGCCAAGAGCCACCGAACGAAATGATGAATCGAATAATAAATTATCCGAGATTCCCTGCTCGTTTGCCCATTTTGTCCAATTTGCCGATTTTGCCAAGCAGCAGTGGTGGTGGTAGACAGTGGTGGCGTCGTAGACAGAGATAGCCGGATAGTCTCGGTGCGCGAACGTTTTGTCGCTTAATTAACATTCACCGGCGGACAGGCTATTCACCGTTTCCGTTGATAAGTCGATTCGAAGGTGGAGACGTGAAAAATGGAACTGTCACGCATCCGCGGAGACTCGGCCAGATAAGCGATAACTCGGCTTTTCAAATAACGGTACCGCGCGAGCAGATAAAGCGCGCGAAGCTCGCTCCGCGTCTCGCGCGCGCACGCGATACCGCGAATTGTCCGCCATGTTAAGTACATCCATAATTCTCGTCGGCGAACGTCGCGGCGCGGTTAATCTCTTGCCGCGGAAACGGTAAACACGCTCCGCTTTCATAAACGAAGTTTCCGTTGCCAATTAACGCGACAGCGAAACCTGCGCAAATATTTCTACCGTATTCCTCCGTTTCGACGTTTCGATATTTCCACGTAGATCGTTCGTCGAAACGACGACAATTGAACGAGAGCATTGTCGTCGGTTTCGTAAAGAAAACTCGAGTCTGATAAAGCTCCTATTTAAAAAGAGAAAAGAAAGAGAAATAAGGAAGAGCGAAGCGCTCGAAAGTCTCGGGACTAAAATTCCAGCAAACGCGACGGCGACCGACTCGCTAATCACGACCGAAAAACGTGTGCTCGGATTCCGCCGCGATTAATCTCCGTCGATTCACTTTCCCCGCGGCTAGTCGTTTTGACGGTGAGTAGCTTTTTGCGCGCGAGGCCCTCGATCTCTCGCGGTTCAGCCTTTAAATTATGCCACGAAGTTTCCTGGTCGCTCGAAGGGGCCATTATTTTATCGGCGGCTCATTACCATTGTCAAGAATTCGTTTCCTCTTGCACGACGCGAGATCGAATCGTGCGCGACCGAGCCGGGTGTCTCGGGGTGCTCGGGGTGCTCGTGGTGCTCGGGTGCCGGGGTGCGGGGGACTGGAAAAGGAGGAAGACCGGCTGAAACGGCGAGATAAAGAGACCGCGCGAGAGGGAGAGAGGGACGCGCGGAGCCGCGTCCAGGTGGGAGAGAAGTAGACCTAGGATGTTATGGCGTGGGAGAGTCACTTTCACCGTCGCCGCCGGCCCCTATAGCGGTAAAATCTACATGGCACAGAAAATTACGCGTTCCGTTCGAATCGATTCGCGACGATGGTACCGACCCGACGGAAATGTGTCAACGTCGGACTCGCGGGGATTTCCATGCGGTTGAAAACGAATCCTCGGTGGAAAGAGGTTCGTCGACTTCTTGTCGTCGACTTTGCTTTTCTTCGCTCGCTTTCAAAGTTTGCTCGTCCCACGAAAGTTGCGCGCCCGGAGCGGCAGTCCGTTGTCCGACGAGAATCCTTCGAGTCTCTCTGAGCAAAATCAAAATTGTTTGCTGCGCCGACTGTAGCACGCGCAAGCCGAACAGTTTCTTCTTTCTTTCTTTCTTCCTTTCTTTCCTTCTCTCTTTCTTTGACGTTGGTATTATCGAACCCTGGCCACGACTAATTGTTTTATAATAGCGACGGAATTAGATTTCTATCGTAAGGGATAGAACTTGTCGCGACGTTTTTAATCGTTTGAATTTCAATCAAATTCAATCAATTCCAATGAAAATTTCAATCGATCGTTGGAAACTAAAAAATCGAACAACGATGCTTCTACTCGGTGCGATCGAAACTTTTGCAATAACGGTTGGTCGTAGTCGAGGCTCGGTCATAGAACATTCTACTTTCTTCTTATATAAAATTAAGACTCTAACCTTTCGTTTCTTACGTAATCGGCGCACTCGCGGAACCGAATCGTTGGGAACATCGACGCGCGTTATTTCTGTTTGTTGACACTGGTCGCGTGACTCGAAGGCTCGCGAGGAAACGATCCATCGAAAGCACCAAGTATTTGCAAATACAAAGTACTCGCCACTAAGTTGCGCGTGCTCCTGCAAATAATACGGCGACAAGAGACGAATTTTGGCAGCTCGGCGTCGTCGGAAATTCTTAGGCGGTGAACGAGGATCGAATTCCAGGAAGTTTAGTTACGCGATTCCTCTCCACCGTCCCAAACAGCTATTATTTCGTTCCTCCGGTGAACTATCGCCGTCGCGTTTCTGTTTTCCTATTTCTACCACATTTTACGACTCGCGCAAACCGGAGATTGACAAAATCGAACGTTAAACGCTGTCGCAATGTTGCCAACAAATATGAGATCTGGTTTCGCAACGAGATCAAAAAATGAAACGTTCCTCCGAATCAATTTAAGATATCTCGTACAGTCGAGAGTTACGTAAACAGAGTAGTTTCGGTTACGACGACTCGTTAACGATGGATTCCCGCGCAAATTGCTAATAATTAAAGAAAGAATTTCACGGATTATTTATACGACGACACGGTGGTCTTTCGTTAATTACGACGTCTGGGGTCTCGTAGGTGCGCTCGATAACGGTGAAACAATAGGGACGAATAATGAATTCGCAATTATTGCGTACTCCGGGACGCGCGAGAGTAATTTAATGCGCACGGCATTCAAACCGAAAGACGTCCGCCGCGTTTAGAAATTAATGGAAATCTATTTCTCAGGCACGAAGCAATGGTAGAAATAACTCGTTTAATCTTGTTCCCGGCGCGAGGCGCGAGGCGCGGCGCTCGGAACGCATCTGAAACACGGTAACAACTGGTTACACAACGTCGCAATTATCGAGCGACGTTCCGAGGTTCGATTAGAAACACGACGGGGGCAACGTAACGTTCGAGGAAAAGAAGAGGGTTCCCGATTCCTCTTCCTCCTCGCTCCAATGTCCACCGCAAGGGCGTATCTCCGCCTCCGTGCCGAAATTATTCGCGAATCTTCTCTTTTACCATTACAACGTTACAGTACAATGTTCTATTAAACAGAGATTATTCAAATATACACGGTATCGCATTCACGGTAGCAGTATTTGGCACGGTTGCATCGTTCGAAGCCGCGTAAAGCGCGGAAAGTCGCGTTCGGATAAGGAAGAGGAGAGGAGGTCGCCGGAATGGAGCCGCTGCGATGTACCTAAAATATTCAGACAGACCTGATTGCGGGGAATCGGCGAAAAGGCTTCGTAGCGGAAGCGCCTCTTTAATGAAGCAAATAACACCCGGTTGGGTAGCGCGCGCGAGGGAGGTGAATCGCAGGCCTCGAAAAAGCTCGGGCAAGATAGCGAGAGCAGTTTGCTTTGAGCCGGGGCACGGTGCACGGTGCACGGTGCACGGTGCACGGTGCACGGTGCACGGTGCACGATACACGCGTGTGTACACACCAGACGGGATCGCCGGCGGCCTCTCTCAAGAAGAGACCGTAGGTTAGTGCATTGGCTGCACTTTCCGTCTCGGTGTGTGCATGTGCAGGCAGGCCGCCGTTCGCGCTCGGCCGTGCGCATGCATTGGTTACGCAAGAACGCTGGTGTGTGTGAGACTGGTGACCCACATACGGCAGGGAGCAAGGACCCCGGTGCACCGCGTACACGTATGCATGCACTCGCGGGCTCTCCCAGCGCACGCGCGCGCGCGCTGCGCCCTGCCGCGCACGCGCGAGCCCCTCCGCTCGGCCACGCTCGGCCACACTCGGCTCCGCGGTGCATCGGATGCGCCGCGACGCGGCCAGAAACCGTGTCGGTGCACGTTGCCGCCATCTGGCGTCGACTCACCGTCACCGATGCACCGGACCGCGCTCGCCCACGTGGCTGTGCCTCGCGCCTCGCGCCTCGCGCCTCGAGCCGCTTTCGCACGCCGAGACCCTCGATATACGCGCTACGCCAACGAGGGGGTGCAATTTCATTTCTTTCTCGGGACCCGTCTTCGCGGCTTCTTCCCTCGGATTCGCAGCACGGTCACACATATCGACGCTTACGTCGAGGACGTTCGTTTTTCTTTTTTTCTCTTTTCTTTTTCGACACTCGAGTGGTCGAGCACAGCCCGGTCTGCGCCTCGATTTTGTTTGGTCGTGGCAAAGGGATGCAAGTTTTTTGACAGCGACGGATATACTCCCGCAAAAAGCGACCAAGAAAATTTCTACGCGAACCGATTTCCGGGTTGTTTTCTGGGCGGAAAACACCCGTGCAGACGCGACTAAAGAATGACAACGTTCCGAATCGATTTGTACAACGAGTACAGTCGTGATCCAATTAAAATCGTTGCGGATATTACGATACGATTAAACTGAAATGTCTGCGGATAAGTAAACCGGAATAGAAGATATCGATCGAGGAATACGCGTCCGTTTCGTGTTCACGATTCACGTAACAACAAGGAATCGACGATCGAAAGTACTGAACGGTGGATCTTTATGCAAAATAAACACTTTGTGTCGGCAATCGTGTGAATCGAATCCAACAATTTCGTTCGATCGAAGACAATGTAACGGTGTTCGGAAATTCCATCAATATTTGTACCGTTCTCTATTCCTCAGTCCTATCAATTTTTGCAAGAAATGCGTAGTCTTCGTGGGAAGAAGCGGAGGGCAAAATGTCAAGATTGCTTTACGTAACGCCAGAAGGAAGCTCCATCGTTGGATAATAGACGGGGGGGGCACGACGTTCGGAGCGCGAGGAAAACCGTTTGACGCCGTTGGCCGTATTAAAGAGAAATCGGCGGATTAAAAGCGTTCGATGTAATTGAGAAAGTTTCGCCGCGATCTCTCGATTCGTAAACATTTTCTTGCTGCTTAAAACCAGGGGGGAGGGACTCGAGTTGGTCGTTGGCCAATATCGATGATTCATTGTCGCAAAGCGACCGCGCTCGAATCTAAACTTGTACAATGTTGAAGAAGAACGAAGAGAAACGGGGATCCTAGTTTTGTACCGGATCCAAGTTCTCGACCAACGAAATAAACATCCTTCCCGAATGACACGCGATCGTCTAAATGTACGATTACCATTGTCTCGCCTAATAAACGTCTCCCTCTCTTTCTGCCATCGCGCCGCTCCGATAGGATAACGCGTCGCATAAACATTTCAAACATAAACCTTCCCAGCACAATTACCATTGTCCCGTTCTTCAGATTGGCATTGCGTTCGAATCAGTATTTGCGCAATTACATTTATTGTATCGGCAATTGAAATTTGGTAAGGAAGCCAGATGGTTTTTCCGAACTTTCCTACGCGCTTTCTACGACACCGTGACTCCTCGTTGCTCGAACGATCGGAATTGGACCGAGAAAACAATGTATTCGATGAATTTGCAAATACGGTCGCATTATTTGTAACTCGTTAAAACCGTTGCGGAAAATATGAACGCGCGCGCGTAGCTCTCGCGTGTTGCGATTAACGCGACAAGTTTTCGATCGGACACGAAATTAGCGAGAAAGCAGCTTGTTAGACATTTACGACGAACAAGAATTTACAAAAGATTGTGCAGAATCTCGCCCCACCGATTCGTTACGTGACCCGACGACAAAATAACTTTCGACTCGACGATGTTTATTTTGCGTCAAGATACCCGGTCTGGATTTCGAATCGAATAAAAAGGAACGAAGAGGGTGTAATTGATATCGGTGTTTCAATTTTGCCAGTGTCCCACTCGCCGTCGAGCAACAGAACGAACGCTGCGTTACGTCGATCACGCACCACCATGAAACTTAAGACCAGCCGGACCGCGAAAGCCGCGCGACATGCAAATCTAGTTGCTTCCGAGCGATCGCACGCGATTGGCCTGTATTATCCGCCGCATTGTGTTTATTAAAACGACCCATGGTATGTCATAGACCGTCCCGTCCCGCTCCGCCCCGCTACGCCCCGCTCCGCCCCGTCCCGTCCGCGACACGATCGTTAAACCAACGTTTCTCTCTCGCGTCTTCTTTCGGCGTTAATTACGCGCGGCCGTCGACGGTCGACGATAAGACGCGATTTATCATTATCAGAACGGTCCGGCGAGAGTGGTCGGACTTTATTAAACCGACCCGGCGCACCAGTCTAAAACATCTAGCAGCCACGGAAAAAGTGGTCGACGGAGCGAACCGAACAATTTCCATGGAAAACCATTCGCCTATAGAAACATTTCTCGAATCTTAATTAACCCATAGAATATTTAAAATTTTGTTGCTTATACTTTATCTTGCAAGCAGCTAAATGTATTATCTAACAATATTGTATAAATAAATATACCACGGTCGGAAAAATCTTTTCCAGTGAGCAGAATTTCCTTGCGATTCTAATTTTTGTAAAATAACGTGGACAAATTTGCGCAAAACAGCGGTCTAAACGTTTCGAATATTTTGTAGCCAACTTGCTCGGTAAGTCGAAAAAGTACATAATTGGGATCTCGCACCGTGTTCTGGCAGGGTTTGGCGTAACAGCGATTTCGTTGGCGCGGAACAATCGGCGAACGACGAGGACACGCCGCCTCTAATCGATAGATTAGAGGAATACGCCTCGTGGAGCAATACGGGAAGATTCCGCGAAGCTTTCGTAGGAGATCGCGATCGTAAGACGAAGGCTCGTGCCCCATCGAATAGCATGGTTTCGCGCGGTCCACCGCTGAAAGATACTGCCACGCAACGATCCAATTGTATGCTATTGACTAAAGAGGGGTTAATGGCGAACTATGCGTTCGCCGTAATCGCGAACGCGTGCGTGCAACACACGTATGTACTTTCACATTCGGTCCGTTCTCTTTTACGATAGCCGATATCCTCGGCCGAGCGAGATGACTTCCAGCCATTATCCGAGAAGCGTCCTTCTTCTAGGCGAAATCGATTAAACGTTC
>CM052150.1:173164-183991 GCA_028455555.1 Augochlorella aurata
CCGCGGAATAGATTTGCAAATTGCCAGAGCCGATCGAAGAGCGCGTTATTCGAGAGTCTGTGCGACTAAATTGAAGACTAGTTGATGGAAGAAGCGTGCTTTATTGTTTCGTGGAACTATTTAACACGTGTTGGCGACATCAATTTGGGTCAATTTTCTACCGGTCGATGCATATAATTCAATTTTCAGTGAATTTAGAATCGCGACGCGCGAGTATTCAAACATCTGCCGCTCCTCTGGAAAGTCTGACAACGTTTCCAACGGTGTTCTGCCTTTCTCGTCGTTTTCGTTTCCTTCGAACTATGGCGCGTACAGCTATCGCCTAATTATCGTGCAAATTAGATGCGAGCTTTTTTCGCATCACATTTTTCTCACGTTTATCGACAATAATGCGATCGTTGCATCAATTTCTACGTTATTTGCGCTCCGTCTATTGTCCGTAGAAAATTGATAGGTGCAACGAGTATTTCGTTTCGATACGAATTTGGTATTAACCTTTGCATAATTTTGTTTGCAGGAATTATGACCCTTACGAGCAGCCCGTGTGAGCTAGACAACATGAGCTTGTTTCAAGACCTCAAGTTGAAAAGGAGAAAGGTCGACTCCCGATGTAGTAGCGACGGTGAGAATCCATTGTTTTTCTCTATTGAAATTATACGCGTTAACCTCGCGCGTCACCTAAAACTCCATCGGCGAGTAAACGTCGCGTTCTGTAAGCGAGTGTGTTTGGACACGCGGCGCGACTTCGTCCGAAACGATTCGATATCGCGCTCTCGAAACGAAGCGTCTCCTCCCTCGCGTTCGTTCGCCTATTCGCCTAACGAGCAGCCGTTCGTTTTTCATTGTTCCGGGATCTTGTTGCGCGGCCAACAAGCCCGACCATCTCCGGATCGGTCGCCGCGTTTCCCCGATATTGTCCGGCAATTATCTAGGTAAGGAATCGTTAACGACGAAACGATACACGCGCATATCGAGGTTTTACCGGCGGGCGTAATCGCGTCTTCCAGAGGGATCGTATATCATTGTCTGGCTGGAGCGCGTAGGCAATCTTTTCTCGTTCGGACTACCCAGAACGAGTCATGAAAGTGGTCGGCGCAACCGTAATGATTAGTTGCCGCCCATAATGCCGCATTTGATACCCTTATTGCCCCGATTTTCATAAGCCGGCGCGGCTCGCCGCGGCTCGGCGCGGCATTGCGCTATCGTGGAACGAACGGAACGAGCCCGTAGCATCAATCATGGTTCATCTGTTCCGCTTTTGCGGGTCGTGGAACGCTCGAACGTGTCATTAGAGGACCAAGCAACGTTTAAAACGGTCACAGCCTAACACGAATTTATTACGCGCGCGTCATCATCCCTGCTGGTTCTACGCGTCTACTAAGATTCTTGACTTCTCTCCAATGGTGCTCGGTTCTACGGCCCTTCTCTAACGCAACGGGTGACAGTTTATTTAGATAACGGTGTCAACAAAGTAGTTTCTCGCGCGGTCTACCGAGACATCTCGCGCCGCGCCTCGCCGTCGTCGTCGTCGTCGAGTATTTCTAACGAGCGAGTCGTAGGGTTATTTCGAAGCATCCGATCAACTCCGCGATGCGTGCCGTGCTCGTTCTCCGGTTCCCTTGACACGCGCGCGTCTCTGCCTCGTCGATGCGACTCGCTTTGTTCGCGCGCGCGACGCATGCCAGGTGCGAAAAATATTCTCCGAAAACGATCGTAACTCCGAATATTTAAAAATTTCATCTTATTTCGTAAAATTCGGACAACGTGCTAATCTACTCGTCGCTTCGTTGCATCGCTTTTCCTCTATTCGTTAACGCGTCGGCAAGAGGCAAGATTGATACGAGCGACGGATTAGCTTGGCTACGCTGTTACCGCTGCACGCACCGTAGATAGTACTTTCGATTGCTTAAACGTTCGAGAATTTCTTACGTATATAATTGTAAATTAAAACTGAAACAGTACAGCGGCAACGAATGTCGACAAAACGTCGTCGAAATTATTTTTACACGGGAAACGCGATCCGATCGAAAATTATAATTAACTTGACTAGGAATTTACGTCTTTGTATTCTCCGACCGTGTATCGATATAATTCCCTGATACGGTGCTATTCACGGTAGTAGAACCACGTACTAGAACTAAGGGCGAAAAATAGGGGTGAAAAATAAGGGTGAAAAATTTGCCGCGCAAACATTTTAGAAGCCCGATAATCGACAAAGAAGAAATTGGAAACGGTCGTTCTCACCTATCCAGCGATTCCAGTGTGAGAAATTGTCCGCCGTTCGAAACGCTGTTCCAGGAAACCGTGCACCCTAAAACCTGCCAGATACGTTTCCCGTAAATATTGCCGATCTCTCGTCGTATTACACGCGGCGAACAAAGTCGCGCGTCGATTCCGCGAAACAATGAAAGAGCAACGCCGCGCGGCTCCATTATCGCGTACCCGTTCCACTTAAACCCGCATCCGAGGCCACTCGAGGTTGCTCTCGAACTCCTTGCCCGAGACCTCTCCGAGCGTAACACCTTAAACGACCTCGTCCACCGATAAAACTGTGTATCTTGAGCTTTCCGTCCGCCGTGTAGATCCTGATCCTGGATCGGGGTGTTTCGCTAAGTGTAACGGGGGTGAGGGGAGGAGGTCCGACCCTGAGCCACTTCACAGCAGCGATCCCTTGTTGTGTCTCGAGCATGGTACCGATCGGCTAGGCTGGATTGGTTACCATGGGGGTAGCCCGGAGAGACGGTTCAAGAGAGAGAGAGAGAGAGAGAGGGTGGTGGCGAAGGAGAATTAAAGAGAGATAGAGAAGGAAATGGCATTGTAGCTGGAACGGGGGAAGGTAAGTGGAGAAAGAGCGCGGGGGTGGTGGTCGCTGGCAACGGTGCAGGGTAGAAGATCAACCCACGCGGTCTCCGGGACGTGCACCCTTTGCTAGTTTGGCTGCGGCTGAACTCGCGCGAGCACGCCTCGAGAGTTTTCGCGCGCGCGATTCCGTTCGGCTGGAATCCTCGCAGCAGACACCGAGAGACAGAACCTGGAGCACGAACAACGGTCGCCGTCGTCGGTGGGAGCAGCGACGGGAAACGACGACCGGCTGTTAGGCTGCATCGATTTTTCGAGAAGGTTGCATACGAGAACGCAGCCGATACCAATGACCCTCGACCTACTGGCGATTAAAGGTCAGAGACTGGGGTTGGCGGGAAGCCGAATCGATGGCGACGACGTCGAACCTGGATAGTTGTGCCGGAAACGACAGCGTCGGAGGTGCCTGGCCAACGAGGAGGAGCGCGGTGTCTCCGATCGGCTCGGGTCCGCTCGGCTCGGCCGAAGACCTCCGATTTTCGATCTCGGCGCCGCGGGATCCCGTCGCCTAGGCGACTCGGGTCGGAGCAGGCATGAATGAGTTTTTTCGCGGGACGCGGGTTCCGGGATCGAGCAGCGCCAGCACCGAGAATCATTGATCTTTCTCCGTCCCCCCCACCCCCCAGCGCCACCGCCGCCACCGCCGCCGCCGCCACCGTTGGAGCCGCCACGCGAACAACGTCACGCTTTGAGACGCGTGCACGACGCAATTCACTCGGTGACGACAGTGGCTCCCGGCTGGAGGCCCAGCCGGTCCTCACGAATGCAACAATATGGGAAGATCGCGCGACCAGCACCGCCACCGCTCCCGGACGAGCTTTCGACGACAGTGAGACTCGGTCGATCTTGCCGCGCGGAGACACCCGCCGTTCATCCGATCCGCGATATTTCGACGTTCGGATCCTCCGGTCGGCCCGTTATGCTCGCGAGTGTCGGCCGAATCGCGACTTGTTGCGGCGCGGCGCGGCGAGACGCGGCCCGGTCCTCCGCCGACGATCCTTCTTCGAGACCCATCGCTTCGTCTGGTCGATCGAGAACCGACGAGCACCGGCTCGATCGGCAACACGGACGCGTCCGTCCGACGCGTAGGTCCGTTCGCGTAGTTTTCCTCGCGTCTGACCAGTGACGGACCATGCCACTCGGCTACCTACCCGGCGAGACGTCGACGAGTCGACGGGAACGCGAACCAATCGGTTCCACGCGGATGCTATTTCGTTCGGTAACGCGGTGCGGAGGCTTCGGAGAGAACGGAAACGCGAGCGAACCGATTCGGCCGAACGATATCGCGTTTCGGATTTCGAAAGCGGAAGTGCCAGATCATCTGAACTACGTCGTGCGATATTTTTAACGAGATCGGTATAGTTTTTCGTTCGGTTATTCGCGCGAGGAGAGACATATTTTTCAAAGAGATCCGTCACCGACGAGTACAAGAGGAGAGGACGATACCCGAGACAATCGACGAGGAGGAACGAGCTTAACGGAGAACTTGTGATAAATTAGCGACAATCGTAGATCGATGTAGGAGATACCGATATATACCTAGGACGATGAATTTTCCACTGAAGAGCAACGCGTTCGCTGCGAACAAGCTATCCTGGATGGAGAGCTGGCACCCGTTCGACATGGATCTAGCAACGTTTCAGCCGAATTTTCCGAATTTTCCGCCGTACTCGTTGCTGTACCATCCGTACAACAACTTCTCGATGTCGGCGTATCAAAACTACCTCGATTTTCATCGATACGTTCGATCGAGGCTGACGCTCGGTACTTATAGATCGTTCGATCATCGGCTCTGCTGCTGCGGCTCGAAGAACGCGTGCTCGTCCGTCTTCGGTAAATAATAATTTTACACAATCGTTGACGACCGATTTTCTAACGGGGCACGATTGCTGGAAGCGATCGTTTGTGAAATTCGTTGAAAACGATCTGGGAGAATTCGCAACGAATATTCTTGTACGACTGCTCCATTATGCGATTGCTCCAACATCTACAAAACACGTATAAATAATTCTATCGCTTTAATTGCATCATTGATTCGATTACCGTGTAGACGAATGCACAGATTTCGCGTAATTCGCAGGTAGTCGGACATATTTACGAGTCATTTAGCTTGTGCAAATTTCTTGAATAAGTTCTTTGATATCGAATTTCATATTAAAACGTTCGATGGAACGCGAACTTTGGATTAAAACATCGAAAAGTAATCGAATGAACGAGCTTATGGGCAACGGTTATGGAACGTTTCTGGGGATATTTGATCTTTCATGGAGTACATTCGGTAGAGCGGGAAACAAATATACAAGCAACGCAGAATACGAGAGATTGAACGAATAAGGAGCAAACGAGCTCGCGAAACGAAGAAAGAACGAGAACCTGTTGACGAGACGTCGGTGATCGAAATCCAAGACGCTGCGATAAAAACGAGCAATCATCCTCGCGATCGGCTCATCGATCGTCGTCGCGATCGTGTCCCGTTGGTCACGCGACTCGTTATCCGCCGATGGACGGACAAACTTGCTCCGTCGACGGTAGACGATCCATGAACCGCGGGCATTTGTAGAAAATCGACAATCGTTGCGAAAATCGCTACGTAACAAAGGGGTATTGCATATACGATATCGTTGTCAGGTTTTTCGAGTTAAAAATGAAATTCGGAAAGAAAGTTTGAAATAATCCTGGGTCGGACAACAAATAGGATAATAGCAGCTTCTGGTCGGTATAATTCTCATAATTTTCAAAAAGAGCGTAAACACGCGATCAGCCGAATCCAAGGATCGAGAAACGCGACAGTCGCGTAAACGTTCGCGGCCCGTTAAAAATCGGGAGCTCGAACTGGCTGGAAATCGGGGATCGATGGTCCCGGGGGTCACCCGTCGAACGATGAAACGAAAAGACGAACGGTAATCGAATAATCCGCGGGCCCCGATATTCACGGTGATCGGGCTATTAATAGAGCTTGGAAACTGGAACCTAGGTACCTACAATCACAACTCGGCCTTGTCAACTGCATTCCTTCCTTGACCTACACGGTCTCACATCCTTTTCCACGATCCGGCCGCTCCGCCGCGGCGCGGCGCGGCGCGCCGCGCCGCGCCGCGAGTATTACGCTTTCGCGTCGGCCGCGTAAATTACTCTCGGTCTCGCAGCTGGATATATTCGTCGTGCGACGAGCACTCGCGATCCGGTAACAGCGCAGTCGGATCCACGTCCGAAGAATCGTCGGAGCGACACGACACGCGGCTACCGTTCTCGAGTGCCTCGAGATAGCTGTGGGCCGGAACTTTGCGGACGATCGAAGCTGTCAACTTCGATCAGGATCGCGTCGCTTCGTCGCCTTTTCTCGCGTCAGGGGAGTAAACCGATTCGGAATTTACCTCCGGGTGGTTACCAACCACCGTTCGAAGAGCGTGCGAATATCCTCGTTTACGCGTTTATTAAAAGCTGGGACCGATTCAAGGGGAGAGGCTTTCGATACCAGGTTTAATCGTGCTCGACGCCAGATTCGACTCGACCGGATTAGAACCTGATTTGAAAAAAGAATATTCGAGGTTGGATCTTTCGGATTCGTAGGAAATGCGAATGAGCGACGCATACGGCAGAAATAACCATAAATAAAACTTTATAATTGCCGCGCGAGCCTCGTCCCTATCGGACGGTCCAAACAAATTGCAATTTGTCCGAACGGCTAACAGACATTGGAGTTTCTCTGAAATCGATGACGCGTCTCGAGCGTAAGACGACATCGAATCGTTGCACCCTGTTCGATCCTCCGACAGCCGCGATTGGCAAAAACGCGCGTCGCTTCTTTCGAAATCCGGCTGTCAACCTAATAAAACACCGGATCGGCATCGGTCCGCGATAAATGCCATTAATCATCGCGATAGACCACCGGCGCGCTCGCGATGATTAATAACATTTTCACAACGGCTGAAACCGACGAAGACCAAGCCCGTTGACGGGAACGCATCGGCGTTCGAGGCGGTTACGCGATCGTTGAACCGGACGGTTTAAACCCGGCGCGATCAACGGACGAGCGATTTCGTCTCGGGATTTTACTTTCGTAAGCATCGCGCGGGAGTTAATTGTTATTAATGCTCGGCGAAACGCGGTTGCGCAACCAGAATGCAGACGTACAATGCGTTGCACGCCGCGTACCATCGAAACGGAATGCAAATAACCTGTTCGTCTCCGTTCGAACAAACTGAAATAGGTAGGGCCGATTTGTTACGGCGAGTCCTCCGTCCACCGATTCGTACTTGGTTACTTTCGCGTTCGAACGATTGCCGAGTCAGCTCGAAACAGCCAGACGACGACGCGTCGCGCGTTCGTTTGCGATCGAAATTCCCGCCTCGATAGAGAATTGAGAAAATCGATGATGTTTACAATCACGTTCGACGATGGAATCGTTGAATTTTTGACAGATTCGATGGTTTCGTAGCTTGGTTTCATAAACTTTGGGCAAATATAATAGGTGCGCGTAGACCAATTAGATTATATTGTATTAAACGTAGACGTAGACGTTTGTTTGCGTCGAAGACGATTAAAACGTTGAAGTATGTTCTGGTAGAAAAGCATTAGCACAGAATTTTCCAACGTCGTCGGAGGTGGACGCGGCCGCCAAAAACGTCTACAACATTTTCCAATTCTCTATCGAGGAAACACGCGACGCCTCTTAACTTTCTCTCGCTTAACCCATCCGCGGCGCTCGCAAAGCACTCGCAAAATCCATCCGCGTCTCTCGGCGTTCGGCTCGCGCTCTTTCCCGCGCGATCCGTGTCCCCGTGTCCCCGTGTCTCGTTCGTGAAAATCGGCTAGTCGACCGGGAATCGAGCAGCGGCTCGCCACGATCCTCGCGTCGCGATCGTCCTCGGTCCCCTGTTTCCCTCGGGCTGCTTCCGGTCCGAAATCAACGGCGAGAACGCGGTCGCGGGCACCCCGAGTCGAGCGCGCGCCAATCCAGCGTCGGTCCTAAACGTGAGATCAACGCCTTATTTCTCAGACTCCCCGGTATCCCTCGGATCAGCAGGCTCGCCGCTCGGGATCCAGCCGGCGGACGCTCCTTCACCCATAAACTTTCCTGCTCCAGGAGAGAGCATGGCCGACACCTCGACCCTGTCGCCGGAGGCTAACATGCCGGGCTCGCCGGGCTGCCCCGTGGTCAAAGTGAAAAGCGAGTATCTGCTAGGCATCCCGAGTCCGGGGACACCTCGAGATCCTCTTCGCGGCGGTGGCGCGGCAGCCGGCTTGGAGGCCCGGGACACAGGGTGCTCGGACCGTGCTTCGCCCGATTCAGTCTTCCCGGACGCCAGTCCGATGGTGGGCTTCAGAGTCGTCGAGGAGCAGCAGCAGCACCAACAGCACCACCACCACCAGCAGCAGCAGCAGCAGCATCAGCAGCAGCAGCACCACCACCATCACCACCACCACCACCAGCAGCAGCAGCAGCAGCAGCAGCAGCAACAGCAGCAACAGCAGCAACAACAACAACAGCAGCAGCAGCAGCAGCAGCAGCAGCAGCAGCAGCAGCGTTCTGGTACCCCGGCACCAGCCAGATCGTCGCCTTACTCGCCTATGCAGGCCGTTTCCACGACTCCCATGCCCCAGGAAGCGACCTCGAGGAGCGACAGCCCGGACAAGGGCGACCTATCCTCCGCTCAGACGAAAGAAGAGTCCGACAACTCGGTTTTCGACGGAGGAGGTGGCAGTAGTACCGGCAGCGGAGGAGGCGGCCGTTCCGAGACCTCCAGTCAACCCAGTCATCGGAGCAGCCCTTCCTCGCAGTACAACTCGAACCAGAGCATGAGTCCCAGCGCGAGCACCCCGCACGGTGTTCAACAACAGCAGCAGCAGCAGCAGCAGCAACAGCCGCAGAACCCGCCGACGCCACCCAGACCCAGAGCCCCCTCGGTGCCGCCCCATCTGCTGGCTCACCACCAATTTTGGACGCAAAACGCCGGTGTACAGGGATTCGCCACGCAAAGGCTACTCAACGGAGTGATCAGCAGCGCCGTCAACTACGGGCAAAACGTCGCCGTCGTGTCCACCAGCAGCGGCAACACGAACCTCGGGAACGCGGGCACCGGGGGCAACGGGCCCGCTTCTGGGAACACCTGTACTACCACGACCGTATCCATGTGTAAGCAAACGCTTTCGGACCACGCGTTGGACTACCCGACGCGACCGCCAATTAGTTTCGTTCTCTTTCCTGCAAGTTAGCTTCCGAGGTCTTGCCTTCGATGTCTTCGCGCGCGACCCTACGATCGCGTTAGACCGATCGAGGGCGGTCGCGTCCGGTGGTCCTGGCCGCGCTTAGTATGATATTATATTATATAGCGTCGGAGCGTCGGAGAGCGCCGAGTTTGAGAAACGGGCTTGCTGTTTCAGGTGAAACGATGAAGCCTCCAGCGCAGAGGCCGGCGCCGGCACCCCCCAGACCGCCGCCCACGGTGATCATGGGGGAGATCGGGGGCGTGAGGACGATGATATGGTCCGCGCCGCCCTTGGACCCGGTGCCGCCGCCAGCGGCGTCGTGGACGACCACCGCCGCGGCGGCCTCCTGTTCCTCCTCGGAGGAATCGGCCGCCCAGCTGCTCCTGAACCTGGGCCAGGAGTCCAGGGGCAAGCCGCCCTCCGTGTCCTACTCGTCCGGGCCGCCGCTCAACATGGAGAGGTTATGGGCCGGCGACATGACGCAATTGCCGGCCGCGCAGCAGATGCAGGCGTTGAACCTGACGGCTTCCAGTTCCGGCCAGACCTGGGTGAGGAACGGAGGGGTCGTCAAGTCCGAGTCGGCGTCGCAATCCATGTCCGTTGCGCCGCCCGCGCCGCCGATGCCGCCTCAGGAACACGAGGAGGACGAGACGCCCATGATATGCATGATCTGCGAGGACAAGGCCACCGGTCTTCACTACGGCATCATCACGTGCGAAGGGTGAGTTCCGACTCCGGTCGTTTCTTTTCGTCGTTGCCTCTCGAATCGCGCGGCCTCTTTCGACCGTCGACCTCCAAGTTTCGCGTACACGCCTCTGCCTAATCCGTTGACCAGTTTTTCCAGCGCTGGTCGATTAGATCGCTCCGACTGCGATACAGCGAATATAATGCTTTGCTCTTCGCCGTCCCGTCTTTCGTTTATCCGTGTTTGCTATGCGCGGTTCAAATCCGCATCATACTTATTGCGCGTTCGCGATCGCGTTACGGTTCTACCGCGATCAATAATTCGCAGTACATCTAGTCGAAAGTGAAAATGTAGAACAGCAACCGAATCCTGCCAAGATCACGGACGATACGCTAAAGCGTCCATACGGTCGAAACGTAACACAATCGGATCGGACGACGTTTAACAAAGCGTAATAGGTCCGCGCATCTCGAAACGTTTCGAGCTCCGATGGATTTCACCGACGCAGGAGGCGGTAGAGATGCCCCGCTTAATTCGAGATAATTAGAGAGAGGTATGCGCGCGGAAAGCTGGGACCGCAGCTAGTCGGTAGTCGCGATCGCAAGGGTGTCTCGCGGCGAACTCTGACCTTTCGGTGTCCTCGGTTGATACGCGGCTTCCAGCAACTCGGAAACACGCTCGATTGCTAGCTTCTTCGAAGACGGTGCGCGTCGCTAGGCAGCCATCGACGTACAGATGAAATAAATCTTATAGGGGAAAGACACGATTCACCGCGCGTCACCTTGTACATCGCGCTTTGCCTTTTTTCGCGACACGATTCTTCTTCGTCTTTCTATTTCGATCGTATTTCGTTCGACCGACCTTCCCCCGCTTTATCGCGACCACCGATCGGTATCTCGAATTCTTTAGATTGCGACAGGACAGGAAATCCTTTGAATAAAATCCTAAAATATTTTAGGGCAGCCTGTATAAACTTGTTGAAACTTGTCGAAATCGAATTTAGGAAAACGATACGGACAACGAATAACGCCACTTTCATTATTTGCGAAAACTTGTTGTCGAAACGTTGACGA